>SNQJ01S0000261.1:56873-68769 GCA_010110895.2 Picea sitchensis
TTGTAATCGATCAACAACTCTTCACTTGGAACTATTGTTTTTGTTGCACATACAAATATACGATTTCCTTCACGTGCCTCAAATATGCAATTTGGTTTCTTAGTTGTTGCCACTAGTCGTGTACTATTTATAAAGCCCACAATGTTTCTAGTAGCTTTTGGCCTTCCATCAATATACATAGTTGCCCCTTTATTTTGATTGTTATCTGGTAGTTGTATATAATTTGTGGCAACTCCATATCTCCGCATACTTTGCGTATATCGGACCAACATCAACCAGTGATTGTATTTGTATAATGTTCCAACATACTCCATTAATTCAGTTACAGTGCCATAGCTGACCTTTATGCCATCCATGAAAAATAACCCCAATCCATGTAGGGACGAAGGAGCAATGCGATACATCCTCCCACCGATGAAGAAATTTGTGTCCACTTCAGGTAGCTCCTTAGGTGCCCATCGTTGCACTAGATTTTTATACCTCAAGGGCAACTCAATGTCACCTATGGTCTCATCATCATAATTACACAACCCTCCATTGGCAATAAAAAATTGCATGCCGGTACGAAATCTTTTCCTTACCTTTTCCAACCTAGTTGATCTAGAACCGGTAGATCTAGTACAACACGTCTCACTTTCAACCTCTCTTACTATATCTTGATCATCACTCGAGGAAGATAGATTTGACAGATACCTATTTGGTGGTACCTACACTCGTTAAAACAAGAAGATAAGTTATCGTGCCAATATACGTTTTTGGTACCATTACAGTTGCATATAGTTGCATTTAGTTGCATAAAGTTGAAATTGCCACACCTATCCATCATATAGTTGAATAAAGTTGAAATTGTCACACCTAGTTGCATATAGTTGCAATATAGTTGCATAAGTTGCAATATAGTTGCATATAGTTGCATATAGTCGCATAAGTTGCAATAAAGTTTCGTAAAGTTGCATAAGTTGCAATATAGTCCATGTATGGAACTTAGGTCTTGTCCATGGTCAAGGAAAGAACATAATGTTTTTAGGTCCTATTTAAATCTTCTTAGGTGCATATAGTTGCATATAGTTGCATATAGTTGCATAAGTTGCATAAGTTGCAATATAGTACCAACATAGTTGCATATAGTTGCATTTAGTTGCATAAAGTTGAAATTGCCACACCTATCTATCATATAGTTGCATATAGTTGCATAAGTTGCATTGTTGCATAATGATGTAGGAGCATCGCCCACGTCAAGCGAGCCAGCGCGAGAGTGGAAGACAGCTGGATAAGCCAACACACATTTTGAAATACTTTGAATTGTTGCGTGATCTTAAATGGTTCATTTAAGAGACGACACACCAGTATTGTAATGGACCTTGAGCGGATAAGCTCTCGTCCTTAGGTAGATAGACGGCATTTATTTTAGTTAATGTTGGTAGGTAGATTTTAATTGTAGAATTGACAGATTTAGAGTCCAAGAGGGAAACTGGATATAGACACCCTCCTTTTGTACATTGTATTATTCATTCAGGAGCAAGAAGAGAAGAGCAGCAGAGAAATTGTAGGTAGAACCACCATGTACATATATTGAATTAATAGAAAAGTTTTGATTCAATTCCATGGTTGTGTTATTCTCTGTGTATTGTTGATATTATGCTTATGAATATTTTCTTCTGGTTACACACTTGCTTTTATATGCTGTGAATGTGATCTCATGGTTGATTTGAAATCTGAGAGAAGGAGTGAATGAGTTTCAATTGTTTCTCTAAGTGAGCCAGAGAATTCCTGCAAGGAGTGCAGTTGAAATTGTCCACAAGGAGTGTGTGACTGTAGGGTTCAAGTTGGGATAACTTTTGTTCTAAGTTCTCAGAAGTGCAGATTGGGCACCAGAGCCATGCAAGGCATGCGCAGGCTAAACGAAGACTCAGAGTTGTGATTCTGAGCCAAGGGATTGAAATATTTTTACTGCAGGAGTGCGCAGGATCGAAGACTTCAACACTTAGAAGTGTTTGAATATTTGTCACAAGGTGTGCGTGCAAGAACTTCTTCCTGAGGGAATTGAAGTCATTGAAGCTCAGGAAGGATAGGCCTTCAAGGTTGTTGAAGGGTAGCCGATAAAGTGGACGATCAGTATTATTCATGGGGAATCCGCAAGTTTCAGTGGATTGTCGGGGCTCTCGGAGTAGCAGGAAGGTCACAAGTGCAAGCGTGGAAAGGTTCGAAGCTCAGGTGTGCAGGATTCGTCGATCGGAGTCACGAGGAGCATCATTTCTACTTGTGGATCGGCGTATCGGGAGTTCATGAGGTAAGACCCTAACCTTATGCAATGGAAGTCGCGATGGAGCGAAGTGCGACATCCTGATGGTGACGTAAGCCGTGTGGGACCACGAAAGTGAGTGGAAGACAAGTGGCCGATATTGGGGAATCGCGTGAGATCGGGGCTCGTGACTTGGAAGCCCAAATATTTGGAGGTTCAAGTCGCGAGGTGCAAAATTCCAAAGGCTTGAAAGGAGAATCTCAGAGTCTCGTCACATCGAAACTCAAAAGTTGGAGGATCGAGTGCTCGGAGTCATGAGCGGCGAAGTCGCGATAGTGCGAGGCTGCGATAAAGTAGAAGTCCTGAGGAAGTGGGAGAGGTTCAGAACATCGGATCTTGGGGATCCGAGGGTTTAGCACTCAATTATTAGACTCGCGAAGCCACGAAGTCCCGATCCTCTGGAGGAAGAAGTGAGGGTCACGCAAGGTAGAACCTGTGGGGTGCAGACTTCCCGATAGGGAAGTAGAAGAACCATTGAGTTCTTCGGGCCAAGGGGAAACGAAGGTCCTGGAAGAGGTGATCGTGCTCCGAGGAGTGTGGGTGTCATCAGTGTGGTATCAAAGCGAGAAGACTCTTTGTTTTCTGTAACAGAGAGAGACAGGAATTCATCATGCCGCCGAGAAGAGAAAGACAATCACCAGACCCGGAAGACAGGGAGGTGAGAAGAAGAGGTAGGCCGGCAGGAAATCCAGAAATGGAATGACAGATGAGAGATCTCCGAGCAAGGCTCGAGGATATGGAGACAGCACAGAGACGCAGAGTTGGTGTAGGGGATCTTAGCGATTCCGAAGTTGAAGAAGAAGCTGGACATGCAGAAGAAGTCACAGCAGAGGATGCGTCAACCAAGCGGTTGATAAAAGCTATCTCCAGGATGGGTTCGAAGGAAAAAATGGACATTCCAGTCTATGAGGGGAATCTGAATGCAGAAGAGCTATTGGACTGGATCCAAGCTCTTGACACCTACTTTGATTATGAGGAGATCGAAGAGGAAAATAAGGTAAAGCACATTGTTACACGCTTGAAAGGACATGCAACATTATGGTGGGACGAGCTACAAGCTGACAGACGCTGCAAAGGCAAGCAGAAGATTAAAAGATGGGATTGGATGATCGTGAAGATGAAGGTGAAGTTCATCCTAAGGGACTATCAAATCACTCTGTTCAGGAGGATGCAAAACCTAAGAGAAAAGTTGATGACGGTAAAGGAGTATACCAAAGAGTTTTACAAGCTCAACATCAGAGCAGGTCATCGGGAGAGCGATGATGAGAAGGTTTCCAGATATATGAATGGTCTGAGATACGACATTCAAGATGAGTTAAGCATGGTAACTATCCAAACGGTGGAAGATACTTATCAGATGGATCTGAAAGCCGAATAGAAGTTGAGCCATAAGAAAAGTCAGAGAGGGCAAGGCAGAAGTCATCCCAAAGGCTAGGCAGTTGCCCAGGAAAAGTTCCAGAAGCCCAAAGAGGAATGGAAGAACCCTCAGGGTAAAGTTGAGAGAGGTGGAACCTCACAGACGTAGCCATATGTTGAACAAAGAAGACAGCAAAATGATCAGCGAGGAGATTATGCTGATGCAAACACTCTTCCTCGTACTAGAGGTCGAGGTAGAGAAAGAGCTGGAGTTATCACATGTTTTACATGTGGAAAGAATGGGCATAAGTCATTCGAGTGTCCAGAGAAAAATAAAGACATCGCAGAAGCTCACATCGCAGAAGCTTAGAGGTGTGATGCTGAGTCTGAAGATGTAGAAGGCGGAAGATCGCTCGGAATGCATAAAGTCCTTTTGACACCCGAGAAGGAGGTGGAGGACACAGCTCAAAGGATCCGACTGTTCAGGATAGCTTGCAAGACCAAGGGTTGGAAATGTAAGGTCATCGTGGACAGCGGAAGCATAGACAATCTCGTTTCAACTGAGATGGTGGAAAAGTTAGAGCTGGAAACGACTGATCACCCGAGTCCATACAAGGTTTTATGGCTACAGAAGGGACATCGGGTAAGTGTTACGAAACAGTGTTTAGTTGAATTCAAAATAGGTGGGTATAATGATAAAATTCTGTGTGATGTTATTCCCATGGATGTATGTCATTTATTGTTGGGTAGACCATGGAAATATGACAGAAATGTGGTTCATGATGGGAGGATGAACACATATAATTTAGAGAAGGATGGGAGAACACATATGCTGCTTCCGATAAAAGATAAGGAGGTAAAGTCGGAAGTAAGCAACACAATACTTCTCATGAGTGGGAAGGAACTTCTCACAGAGATGGAGAAGAAGGAAGATCCAAAATTCTTTGTGGTCAGAAAACCGAGGATTGTCCTGACTAGTACAAGGGTGGATGACTTACCAGAAGAGATTTAGGAACTGCTAGAAGAGTTCATTGATATCATAGTGGACGAACTACCTCATTCGTTTCCACCAATGAGAAGTGTGAGTCACCAAATAGGCCTCATCCCAGGAGCGATTTTACCAAACAAAGCTGCGTACAGGTTGACGCCGCAAGAAAATGAGGAGGTCAAGAACCAGGTCCAGGATTTGTTGGATAAAGGATTGGTCAGGGAAAGTTTGAGTCTGTGTGTTGTTCCAACAGTGCTCAGTCCGAAGAAAGACGGAGGCTGGAGGATGTGTACTGAATCAAGAGAGATCAACAAAATTACCATTAGGTACAGATTTCCACTACCAAGAATGGACGATCTGATGGATTGCCTGAGTGGGGAAAAATTCTTTTCAAAAATTGATCTGAAGAGCGGATATCATCATATTCGCATGAGGGAAGGTGATGAATGGAAGACAACATTCAAGATGAACGAAGGTTTGTATGAATGGTTGGTAATGTTGTTTGGCTTGAAAAACGCGTCGAGCACATTCATGAGACTGATGAATGAAGTCCTGAGGGAATTCATTGGAAAATTTGGTGTCGTATATCTGGACGATATATTGATTTTCAGCAAGACAAAGGCTGAACATTTGAAACATTTGGCTATTGTGATGAGAGAGCTATAGCAGGAGAAGTTGTTGATCAATATGAAGAAGTCCTCATTCATGAAGATAGAGCTCATTTATTTGGGTTTTGTTATTTCAGCGAATGAGTTGAAAATGGATCCAAGTAAGGTGGAATTGATCAAGAATTGGCCATCATCGAGAAATATTTTCGAGGTGAGAAGTTTCCATGGTTTAGCTAGTTTCTACTGAAAGTTCATTAGGAATTTAAGTGGAATTAGCGCAGAAATGATGGACACAGTGAAGAAGCGGCATAAGTCCTTTCATTAGACAGCGGAGGCTGAGAAGAGCTTCAATTCGTTGAAGTGGAAGATTACAGAGCAACCAGTGTTAGTGTTTCCAGATTTTCGGAAGACGTTTCAGGTGAAATGTGATGCGAGCAGATATGCCATAGGAGCGGTCTTGAGTCAAGAAGACAGGCTAGTTGCATATTTTAGCGAGAAGCTGGATGAAGAAAAGATGAAATACTCCACATACGATAAAGAATTTTATGCTATCATATAGGCATTGAAGAAGTGGAGGCATTACTTGATACCCAAAGAATATGTTTTGTATCGTGATAATCATGCGTTGCAATTTGTGAGTCAACAAGAGAAGTTGAACCAGAAGCATGCAAAATGGGTAGAGTATATGTAGAATTTCACGTTTGTAATTAAACACATTTCAGGAACTGCTAACAAAGTGGCTGATGCTTTGAGTAGGAAATGTTTGTTGATGCAGGAATTCCGAGTCAAAACCTTGGGTTTTGAAAATTTGAAGGACATGTACGCAGGAGATGCAGATTTTGCAGAAGCATACGAGGCAGCTGAGAATCCAGTTCTCAAATATCGGAGTCCTTGGATAGATTATATGATCCAGGAAGGATTGTTGTTCAGAGGCAATCAACTGTGTATACCAAATTGCTCCATGAGGGAGAACTTGATGAAAGAAAAGCACAGTGGTGGATTAGCAGGACATTTTGGCCATGACAAAACATTCGCAAAGTTAAGAGAATCATATTTTTGGCCAGGCATGCGAGCATATGTCAAGATATTTGTTGAAAGATGTCGAATTTGTCAGCATTCAAAGGGGAGGAAACATAATGCAGGTCTTTATCAGCCATTTCCCATACCAGAGAGACCATGGGAGGCAATAAGCATGGATTTCGTATTGGGATTGTTGAGGACGCAGAGAGGGGTTGATTCCATCTTTGTGGTGGTGGATAGGTTTTCAAAGATGACACATTTCATTCCATGCCAGAAGACCAGTGATGCGACTCACATCGCGAACTTGTTTTTCAAAGAGATTGTGCGACTCCATGGATTGCCAAGAAGTATAGTGTCGGACAGGGATACCAAATTCATAGGGAATTTTTGGAGGACGCTATGGAAGAAGCTAGGAACTAACTTGGCAGTTAGGTTTTCTTATCATCCGCAGACAGACGGACAGACGAAAGTTGTAAATAGAAGTCTAGGAGATTTGTTGAGAAGCTTGGTGATAGAGCACCACAGCAGCTGGGACAACATATTTCCACAGGTAGAATTCGCGTACAACGATTCGGTGAATCGAAGTACCGGAAGAAGTCCATTTCAGATTGTGTATGGAACATAGCCGAGAGGAGTATCTGAAATCAGGGAGTCAAAGAAAACTGCGACTAGCAGTGCTAGGGCAGAAGAATTCACTGAGGCAATGCGGGAACTTCACTGTAAGGTGAAGCAACGACTGATAGACTCAAATCAGGAGCATAAGCTCAGCATCGGAGACAACTTCAGTTCGAAGTTAGCGATCTTGTTTTGGCACATTTGAGGAAAGAAAGGTTCCCAAGGGGAACATATAACAAGTTGAAAATGAAGAAAATCGGACCTTGCAGAGTCCTGAAGAAATTTGGGGAGAACGCGTATGAGATTGAGTTGTCAGATGGCATCGGGATATCTTGGATATTCAATATTTTGGATTTATACCCATACAAGGCTGGAGAAGCAAAGACTAGAACTGAGGAACTAGTGATCCAGTGGAGGAAACAATTACCAGTAGCAGAGAGGCCACAGATGGAATGCATACTGGACAGGCGAGTCGGCAGAAAGACCAGGCGAAAGCAGTATTTTGAGTATCTGGTCAAATGGAAGAATCACCCGGTGGAAGATGCTAGCTGGGAGAATGAGGCGATGATTCAAAAGCATGGACAAACTGTGCAGGAGCTCATGGATAGGAGCCCATGAAATTTTTCAAGGCAGGGAGTATGATGCAGGAGCATCGCCCACGTCAAGCGAGCCAGCGCGAGAGCAGAAGACAGCTAGATAAGCCAGCACACATTTTGAAATACCTTGAATTGTTGCGTGATCTTAAATGGTTCATTTAAGAGACGACGCACTAGTATTGTAATGTACCTTGAGCGGATAAGCTCTCATCCTTAGGTAGATAGACGACATTTATTTTAGTTAATGCTGGTAGGTAGATTTTAATTGTAGAATTGACAGCTTTAGAGTCCAAGAGGGAAACGGGATATAGACACCCTCCTTTTGTACATTGTATTATTCATTCAGGAGCAGGAAGAGAAGCGCAGCAGAGAAATTGTAGGCAGAACCACCATGTACAGATATTGAATTAATAGAAAAGTTTTGATTCAATTCCATGGTTGTGTTATTCTCTGTGTATTGTTGATATTATGCTTATGAATATTTGCTTATGGTTATGCACTTGCTTTTATATGTTGTGAATGTGATCTCATGGTTGATTTGAAATCTGAGAGAAGGAGTGAATGAGTTTCAATTGTTTCTCTAAGTGAGCCAGAGAATTCTTGCAAGGAGTGCAGTTGAAATTGTCCACAAGGAGTGCGTGACTGCAGGGTTCAAGTTGGCATAACTTTTGTTCTAAGTTCTCAGAAGTGCAGATTGGGCACCAGAGCCGTGCAAGGCATGCACAGGCTAAACGAAGACTCAGAGTTGTGATTCTGAGCCAAGGGATTGAAATTTTTCTGCTGCAGGAGTGCGCAGGATCGAAGACTTCAACACTTAGAAGTGTTTGAAGATTTGTCGCAAGGTGTGCGTGCAAGAACTTCTTCCTGAGGGAATTGAAGTCATCGAAGCTCAGGAAGGATAGGCCTTCAAGGTTGTTGAAGGGTAGCGGATAAAGTGGATGGTCAGTATTCTTCGTGGGGAATCCGCAAGTTTCAGTGGATCGTCGGAGCTCTCGAAGTAGCAGGAAGGTCACAGCACAAGCGTGGAAAGGTTCGAAGATCAGGTGTGAAGGAGTCATCGATCGGAGTCACGAGGAGCGTCATTTCTACTCGTGGATCAGCGTATCGAGAGTTTGTGAGGTAATACCCTAACCTTACACAACGGAAGTCGCGAGGGAGTGAAGTGCGACATCCCGATGGTGACGTAAGTTGTGTGGGACCGCGAAAGTGAGTGGAAGACAGGTGGCCGAGATTGGGGAATCTCGCGAGATCGGGGCTCGTGAGTTGGAAGCCCAAATATTTGGAGGTTCAAGTCGTGAGGCGCGAAAGTCCGAAGGCTTGAAAGGAGAATCTCGGAGTCTCGTCACATCGGAACTCGGAAGTTGGAGGATCGAGTGCTCGGAGTCGTGAGCAGCGAAGTCGCGATAGTACGAGGCTGCGATAAAGTAGAAGTCCCGAGGAAGCGGGAGAGATTCAGAACATCGGATCTCGGGGATCCGAGGGTTTGGTACTCGATTATTAGACTCGCGAAGCCATGAAGTCCCAATCCTCCGGAGGAAGAAGTGAGGGTCGCGCAAGGTAGAACCTGTGGGGTGCAGACTTCCTGATAGGGAAGTAGGAGAACCGTTGAGTTCTTCGGGCCGAGGGGAAAATAAGGTCCTAGAAGAGGCGATCGTGCTCCGAGGAGTGCGGGTGCCATCACATAAGTTGCGTAAAGTTGCATAAAGTTGCGTAAAGTTGCATAAGTTCCATAAAGTTGTTGAAGTTGCATAAGTTGCATGTTGCATAGTTGCATATAGTTGCATACAAAATTGTTGCAATATAGTTGCATAAGTTGCATAAGTTGTGTAAAGTTGCATAAAGTTGTGTAAAGTTGCATAAGTTCCATAAAGTTGTTGAAGTTGCATAAGTTGCATATAGTTGCATACAAAATTGTTGCAATATAGTTGCATACAAAATTGTTGCAATATAGTTGCATAAGTTCCAATATAGTTGCATTTGACCACTAACCAATATTTGAGAATATAGTTGCAATATAGTTGTATTTGGAACCATTGGTACGTTTTCATAATAAGAATAGGTCTCAAGGTGTGTACCATGGATAGAGAGGAAAAAAAGGGCCTTAGGTCCTATCCGTCATATAGTTTCATATAGTTGCAAGGCAACATAGGTCTTGTTGCATATAGTTTCATATAGGTCTTGTTGCATATAGTTGCATAAGTTGCGTAAAGTTGCGTAAAATTGCATAATTTCCATAAAGTTGTTGAAGTTGCATAAGTTGCATGTTGGATTGTTGCATAGTTGCATATAGTTAACTGCACCCTTAGTTGCATGTAGTTAGTTGCATAGTTGCATAGTTTCATATAGTTAAATGCACCCTTAGTTGCATATAGTTAGTTGCATGTTGCATAGTTGCATAGTTGTCATTCATAAGTTGCATGTTGCATAGTTGCATAGTTGCGTATAGTTGCATACATTTAGTTTCATATAGTTAGTTGCATTTGGAACCATTGGTACATTTTCATAATAAGAATAGGTCTCAAGGTGTGTACCATGACTAGAGAGGAAAAAAAGGTCCTTAGGTCCTATCCGTCATATAGTTGCATATAGTTGCAAGGCAGCATAGGTCTTGTTGCATATAGTTGCATATAGTTGCATATAGGTCTTGTTGCATATAGTTGCATATAGTTGCATATAGGTCTTGTTGCATATAGTTGCATATAGTTGAATAAGTTGCATTGTTGCATAAGTTGCGTAATGTTGCATAAAGTTGCGTAAAGTTGCATAATTTCCATAAAGTTGTTGAAGTTGCATAAGTTGCATGTTGCATAGTTGCATAGTTGCATATAGTTAAATGCACCCTTAGTTGCATATAGTTAGTTGCATAGTTGCATAGTTTCATAGTTAGTTAGTTGCATAGTTGCATAGTTGCATAGTTGACCTTGAATCTAATTTAGACAACCATTACTATAGCTAGAAGAGCAAGATACTTGGCTCTAGTAAAAGGTATTATGCATATGAACAACCCTAACTTATCTAAGGTAAATCTCCTTGAACAACTAGACAATAACTTTGGGCCAATGAACAATCTCCTCCACCATTAGAAATTGAGAAACCCTCAATGTCTATTGTTCTAATGATTGGGTTGGGTAGTCTTCATACATCAAGTTTTATTTCCACAACTTGTATTTCTGAAAGTTTAGTGAACTAGAATCTTAAATTTTTACCACAGCTTATTTTATACGTGTAATAAATCTTAAAAACACTTTATTATTTGAAACTTTCCATAAATTGTTTTATAGAGAAAATACCAATATGACTTGTTTGACACTAATTTTAGGACTAGTAAAAAAACCTAATTTCCATAGCCTATATCTCCAAAAGTATAACAAACCAAAACCTAAAATTTTGACCATAGGTACTTTAATATGTCTCCTAAATATATAAAAAATATCATAGTTTGAAATTATCCATAAAAGTTTTATATAAAAAATACCAAGATGACTAATTTTAAGGAGCCAACCCCAAGGATCATATGCTTTGAAACTAAATGTTAGGCAAAAAAACACCCAAATAGCTTAAAAATAGAAAGATAAGTAATTATAAGCCTTTATAATTAGACAAAATGATGAATGAGTAGCCTCTCCGAGGGGGAAACCTCCTTTTACAATAAAACAAAGGCACAAGATGAGATTCCCACTAAAAGTAGGTCTCCTTGGTATATAGGAGACAAAGGTTACAATTACAATTAAATGGTCTAGCCAACCAATAAGGATGACACTAATATAACAATCAAAATGTAATAGTTGACCAATAAGGATGACACTAATATAACAATCAAAATGCAATAGCTCAATATGTAGGTATTAACAGTATTTTAAAACTTAAATTTGTGTGTAATTCATGAAACAAACATTTCTTAAACTTAGAAGTAAACTTGGAGTCATTATTTGTCCCATCTTGATTACTTCAGGATCCTCAAGTCCCATCTTGATTACTTCTCTCAAGTCTGATTGAGTTTGAGATATTACACCCATATGTCATCTTCAACTTAAGGCATCAACCACCCGATCCTACTTTCCTTTTATATGAAATAGTTCATAGTGTTAGTTACCCAAAAAATTGACCCAATGCCACTGCCTAGCATTCAACTGCAATTGAGTTTGCAAGTACTCCAAAATTTCATGATATGTTCATAGTTGAGATTTCTTGCCGATTAGATAATGTCACCATGCTTTTAGAGAATTCACTATAGGGAGTAGTTGCAAATCATGTTTTGGGTAATTTTATGCATGGATGTTCAACTTCTTTGATTTGTAGTTTATTACTCTTCCATCTTGCATGAGCACTCCCCATATACCTTCCTTACTTGCATTAATTCATACCAAGAAATCCTTGTCAAAATTAGGGAGTAATAATATTGGTGCAAACA
>SNQJ01S0000261.1:68779-87247 GCA_010110895.2 Picea sitchensis
AGGGACGATATTCATAACCCCCTTCGGCGTGCCCCTTCTCCCTACAATGTTTTTGGGTTGTTGTTATTAAAAGTCTTCTATTTTGCAAGCCTCTGCAATCATAGCAAGGGAAATAACATTTTCCATCGCCCCTCGCCTCTAATTCCGCTCTTAACTGAGCAAGCTTCCTGTCATTTTCGTTCATTGTGACAAATCCTTGTCCTGACAAGTAATTGTCTTACCTACACGATACCAAACATTAAGTTGTTAATTTTTTATATTTTGGCTACTCCTTTCAATTATGATATCTTTATTTACAGTGACCTAAATATTTATAATAAGGTGAACATCTTTATAATAAGGTGATCATATGTGTAGAGGATCAACATCATGACGACATATATAACATCTTTATAATAAGGTCATATGTGTACAAATGTTTTCTTTATATAATAACGACATATACACCTAACATAAGTTTAGGGTTAGTGTTTTTTTATCTTATTAGTCCCTGCTAAAGCAAGGAATATAACAATCAATTACTATCATTTCACCGATTAGGGTTGAGCTTCAAGAGCAATTCCATATCTTTATCAATGAAAAGAGAGAGAGATTATAGCTACAATTGAAGGAAAAAAGATATGTGGATTCCATAAACCTAGATTATTATGGAATCCACATACCCTTTTCCATAGAATATACCAACTAGATCCAAAAACCAAAGACATGAAATATGGTACACACATATTATATTATCAAGGAAAAAACAAGCTAAATGCAATTTGGAAATTTGAAAAAAAAATTACAAGTTAAATGAGTACATCAATAAAAAATAACATACTAACCTTGCAAGTTCAAAATCCGAGCTATGTAGATCGAGAATTGGATTTGTTTAACTGGTGGGTGACAAAAAAAATAAACAGCTCAAACAAAATCCAAGAACAGTGTTGCAACTATAGTAATTGTGTCGCAAAGTCTCTTAAAGTCACGTATATATAGATAAAATAGTCAACTAGCCGTTAACACTCACCAATGAGATAGATAAACTTTTCATCGTTATTTCCATGAAAGATCGTAGCTATAGCGACGAAAATCTTGACTAGGTTAAATTAATATTTTCGTCGATATTGCGATGAAATTTCGTGGCAATATCCACAAAAATCTCGCCCTGCTTAAAAAAAATGATGAAACTAGTGGAAGCGTGGAAAATTTTCGTGGAATAATCCGCCCATATGTAGTAGTGTCCAGATCTCACAGATGTGAGTGGAAGAATGGCCCAGATGATTCAGTTTATATATCATAACAATTTTTTCTATGCCGGTTGATGATATGATTATTATGGAGACTGTTTGTTTCCGGACAGTAGATGTATACTACTGTAGTGGATGTGTTCCACTGATTTTGACTGATCAAGTATCTGTGTGCTACTTGGTGTGGTAGTGTACCATTGGATTGTAGTTGTGTACTACTATGGATAGACACAATTGTGTTCTATTGAATGACAGTTTTATGATCACCGTGAAGACTATCAGTAGTGTTGGAAAGGATTATCAGCTAGATGGATGATCAATGGACAAAGATTTCCCAGACGAAAAATGGTTCAGAACATTTATTCTTCTAGGACATATGTCTGGATTAGAAGAATGGCTCTTGTGTTACTCTGTGGAGTGAGTGACTTATCTAGAATCATGTCTGATTACTTAGATGGAGTATGGTTCCGAGAGGTGATGCAACTGATGACATTGATAGTGATGATGGTGCACATGATCTAATAATGAGATAGTCTAGACGACTATGTTGATACTACCAGGTGAATGGTATGTTTGTGCTCAAGACCATTACCTTCAATACCTCCCTAACTAGGAGGGTGTGTTGATATTATGGTAGCTACGGGAGGTATTTACCTCCACGTGTAAACCTGTCGAGAATAGAATATTTTGGGAAGCAAGAAGAAACCCTAATTAGTTATTAGTTGTCTAATAACCCTAGAAGACAAGTCGGCTCAAGAGGATAATTTGTATTATGTTATTAGCCTCCAATAGAAGAAGTCGGCTAAAGGAAATATTATATACTAAGTAAATAGGCACCCAGAATGAGAATTCGGCCCAGGCAATTTGCCATATTTAGTATAAATACTGGAGGTGAATCTTCATTCTAGCAGGCATTCTCATAACTGTAGAAGCAACACTTGTACGCAATGCAGTTGGCCAGTTTGTGCGCAAGTTTGGAGGAGAGATGTCGTTGCAGTTGCTGCAGCTAAAAAAATTTGGTTTTTCTCTGGACTCTCTCTTGGTTATGGTTTGGACTCTCTAATCAACTCTTGTTGCTCATGTTTGGTGTGTTATCCTTGGAGAGAGGTGCCCTATCTTGTTTGACTATCTAACCTAGGGTTTTCTTCCGAAATGATTCTTTGTCAAGGTTAAGGTGCTCAGGGGTGGCTTCATCCTATGATTGGGTGACAATAGTGATATTTTCTATGTTTAAACGAGCACATCCATTATATTATAATGTAAACTACATAAAAGTATAAATAAGAGGCAAGGGCCTCTCATTTTAATTACAGTTGAGCATATTGAATATCTATAAGTGACTGAGGTAACCAAATGATATCTAAGGAGAATTTCAGAGGGAAGGTGAAGTAAAGAAGGGGGAAATTCAAGGGAGGATAAATTCTTTTGATGATGCCTTCTAAGGTATGTTATTTACATGTCATCTCACCATTTTCGCAATAATTTTTTTTATAGAATGATTCACACCGCAAAATATAGAGACCGTTGAGGAAACATATCCAAGTAGATGTGATACAAATTTCATCTTGTGGATAATTTTATTTTTGGATTTACACTCCATGGAAAATAGGGTTTGTGGCTAGTCCCAAAACTAGTCTAAAATGGGTGTTTTGGGTAAAAACATCATAACTTCTTCAGAACAGATCCAAATTCAGTAAGACCAAATGTATTGGTTAGAGTACAATATTTAGTATTTTTTGTACCATTTTTAGATCAATACATCAAATATTCCGTGTGAGGCACGCTCTACAAGTTCACTCTCTAGAATAATCCATAATTCAACAAGGTATGCCATTTTTGCTATAACTCCTTTTATAAGAGGTTCGAAGAAGTGAAACCTGGAGGAATTGCATAAAATAGACTAAAGAACATTGTGTACTATTTTCATATATTTATTCATTATAGGTACATAGTTATGATTATTTCAAGTTAGGGTTGTTGACTAATCCAAAATTAGTCATGTGAGACTAAAGTAAAGTTTAATGAAAATGTTAGTCTCTTGTTGTTAAAGTTAAGGAAGGTTTGTAGGTATGTGATCATATACACCAGGTCTATTACAGAGTTACAAATCAGATTTGGATGATGAAATTGATGAAGGATTTTGGTTGAGGTACATGTTGGGTACATGGTTGAGACAAGTAGTTGATGAGTTGGCACATACATGAGGTGTATAGTTGATGATGTTGGTACATATTGATGAGTCATAGTTTATTCTTATTTGATGCATGATTGGTACATATTTGGTGCATGGTTGATACACTAGTTGATGGTACATGTTGAGGTATAGGTTGGTGCATAGTTGATGCACGTGTTTATGGTACAGGTTGATTACAAGTTTTATGGTACATGTTGTTACAGGTTGTTTGGTGCAGGTTGATTGGTACAGGTTTACAACAATATATCTCACAATGATAGTGTGACAGTGGTTCCATCATTCAAATTATATTTTAGGGCGGTTGGACGAGGCAAGGACAGGTGGTTGTAGCCACCTTCCGTTGTAGTCGAAGAACATAGGGGGTTTTAGCCTCCTTCTAGTTGTAGCCAGAGAATTGGGGAGTTGGAAATTCCCTCAGGTTGTATCCTGAGAAACTAGGGGGTTGGAACCTCCTTCCAGTTGCAGTTGGAAAATAAAGGAAGTTGGTGCTTCAAATGAATGTAATTCTTAAAGACATATAAGAAAAAGAATTATGTGGTTTTCTCCCGCTTTGAGTTTCTACGTAAAAACATTGGTGTACTGTGTATGTGTATGATTGCTCATTTTTTCATTGTTTATTTACTCTAGAACTATTGGATGATCATGCTACATTAATATAACACTTGCATTTTATGGTTAAAAAGGATTAAATTTCTCTATTACTGATTCACACCCCCCCCCCCTCTCAGTAATCCAACAGATATCATGCATGTTATATCCTATAAATACACATTCCATCTATATATAATAACAAGATAATATATCTATGATTATCTAGTCTATTAAAATAAACACAGTGGTCAAATGGCATCTACTATAACCTTCCTCTGTCATAAACTTGTCAAATTTCAAATATCATTTCCTTGGAGCTTTTTTTAGGCCATACAAGTTGTTCTTCAACCTACATACTAATTTCTCATTCCCTTTGACTTCATACCCTTGTGGCTAAAACTTTTCCTTCAAATCCCCATGGAGAAAAGTTTTATTTACATCTAACTGTTCAAGATGAAAATATCCTACTACCACTAGACTTAAAATGGTTCTAATTGAAGTCATTTTAACAATAGGAGAAAATATTGTTATAATTGAAGTCATTTTAACAATCCTCACTAGTATGTGGGCCTCCTTGCCACTAAGGGGGATTTTCTCCTTGAAAGGAGACTTTCCTTGAATCTCTTATAAATTACTATGTAGAAAAAAGAAAGAACTAATCTAACTCTATTATAAAGCTATACTATCCTAAGTGGGATATGGAACTAGTTCATAGTATCTTATTTAGGAGCAAGAAGAATAACGGATATTGAACATGAGATAAAGATAATCTAGTAAATAGTTACCAAGAAAAACACAAATATGCATACTCATGCTTAGCATGGAGGATTAAAAGAAAGTGAACATGAGATAAAGATAACTTGTCAAACTAAGGAAATAGTTCACATAGCGAGGAAATGGTTAAAATAAATACATATCGGTAATCAACTTAGTAAATAGTTACCAAGAAATCACAAATATGCATACTCACATTCAATGGCTAATTAACAAATTGGAACCAACCATGACAGATATTTGACCATGAGTTTTAAATAAACATAAGTTTATATGAACGAAAATAGTGCACAATATACAAACTCATAAATACCTAAACAATGATAATAGAACCAAATTTGAATACAACTAATAGAACTCAAAGTCTTCCACCAGGTCCTTTAAACTTGACAATAGTACATAAGCTTTCATTACTAATTTCTAACTCAGGATACAAATGATTTCAAGAAAGAGACTGTGATAGAACGAGCCTCTTCTTGCCTTAGATGCAACCTTCAACCCCCTTTTCCTGTTACAGCCTTTATTGGCACCATAGCGTTCTCCTTTCTCCCGTTTTAAGTGCATATTTATTTATATATGTGATGAGGACCCATTTTTGGATCCCAATTTCCATCTTCAAATCTTCACACAATGATCCACATACTAGTTTGATCCCTGCCTATTTGCAATTTGGAGTAATCTCTTCCCCGCAGATTTGGTAAAATTATCTTTCCTCTAACAGAAGATCCTCAACAATCAACGAAAGATTGGAAACCATCTTCTCCTCCTCCTTCGTTTCTGAGAGTTAGTTTGATGAGTCTGCTTATCTTTTATGCACCTCATATCCATTGTAAACCTGCACCATTATAAAATTAAACATTAGTGAAAATGTAAAAAAATGAATGTAAGATCACAAAAATAAATTCTAGCTTTTCAAATCTTGTATCATGGAGCAGAATCTGCATATTTATGCTACCAATATTCATCAATTTCTCTGAAAACCAGTTATTCATTTGGTGGTACTAAACCCGTCCCTTCTCATGCTCTGCAATCATATATGATCAACCTCCGTAGGTCTCTCTTCCCCAATGATCAGATTCCTTTGCTCATTGGTTGGTCGAGCTATCTTTTGATTTCATTGACCCTTTCTCCAGCGCTAGCTTTGAATATGAGTTGATTTCCTGTGTTCTGGTGGTGCATTTGTTGTGACATGTCTTTTATTGATTTGGTGACAACTAACCCTAAAACCACGTGAGATTTTGTAGGTCAGTCTTTGGTATGATCTATAGCACTCGATCTCATGAAATCTCTTTTTTGTTTTGCATTTCCTTTCTTGAGGACTATCATTTCTTTTTATTCTGATGTGGCTTCCATTGCAAATATCTATTGGCGTTTACAATAATCTATGGCACTTATCACTACGATTTTGTAGCACAAGTCTCATGGATCCCATGGCATAACGTCTGGAGATTTTATATTCCTGTGACCATTAATTTGAAGAATTAATTGTTTGTTCAGTGAACCATTCGCATGATGATGTCGAAGCTTACACATGACAGAGTTATTATTTACGAGGATATAATGGCACACTCCAGCGATCTCATGAAATTACCTAGTGAGCTGGCTTTACCTTCAATCCGACACACAAAGAAACCCTAGATATATGAAACTATAACATGTAACTTTGTTGACATGATGATCTAGGTGACACGGTAGCTCAGTGGCATTTCGTCTGCGCTTTCAAGGGATCAATCCTATTTCTCCTCGATTTGGTGGCAGAGATCATTACAATTTCATTGTTATCAAATTACTTCTTCCATGTGAATCTTTTGAGCTGGCCTTGGTGATCTGTCTCGTCATTGAAAACTTATGTTCCACTGTAGCAAAACTAGAGAATGGCAATCGGGCTAAATAACGATCATGAATAATCTGTTGCCTAATTGAATTCAAGCCCTTAAATATATACATACTCTCATAATTTTGAGACTATCCATGTGTGAGAACTCAATAGGTCATGACTTTTATAATAAATTAACATATTAATTACCATGTGTGGTCATAACATATTACTTGGTGGATTTGAAAAACTAATAATACACTTCAATTTGTTTTTTTTTATATTCTTCTTATTAAAGCATGAAAGTCAAAAAGAATTTGATACCAACTTTCCATAACTAGTGTCTAATATTGAAGATTGGAGAAGACTCAACACTTTCGAGCATTAAAAAAATGAAATAGAAGTAAAATCGGGGAAGACTGAACACTTTCAAGCATTAAGCAAAATAAAATAGAAGTATAAAGGTAACCAAAGGTCTTAGATCAAGTTGACCAAAAGAAATAAGTCTTATTCTATCACCACAAGGAGCAACGACCAATACTACTATCGTTTGAAAATAGGAAACCAATTCAATGATCATGTGTACAATTTATTGGTTTTTTAAGGTGCAAAATAAATGAATCTAAGAAACCGTTAATTGAGTTGATATTATTTAGTTAGAGAGAAGATTATAGAAAATGAATAATTTTAAGCAAAAGTTTAAGACTAGTAAAAAATAACATTTTATTTAAATACATGTATTTTCTAAAAGAATGGATTAAATTTCTTAAAATTTGACTTTTAATTGAATTATTTTAATCCTCTAAAGTGTTCAACTAATTTATTTATGCATCGAAGACCAAATCTTGCAAGGTTGTTGAAACACCACATTAATCTAATTTTTTGCAAATTAAGACATGAAATCAACTTGAATAAGTTCAAAATGAACATGTAAATGATGTTGAATAACTAGGGAGCAAAAGACTCAGAAGGCGCAATCATTAAAACTATGACGAAACAACAAGTTTACATGATGAAATCATGATCATTAAGATAGATGTATGGATGGCTTTTTACTAATGACTTTGCTTCGAAAATATTGTATCCAATATCACCAAATCATTGCCCCATAAAGATAGACCCAAAAAGAATCAATCATCAGAAACACTCAAGACTGAATAGACAAGAAAGAAAATAACCAAAGTAAGATAAAATTGAATCTAAATGAAGGCAATATTTTCCAAAATTCATTGGGGGCCCATTTGTTTTTTGTAAAAATTAAGGGGAGTTGTTGAGGCCTCAACATCTTCTTAGAATTCTCATGATTCCCGGGGCTCTTTCTTCTCTCCCTTTTTCTTCCCCTATTCTACACAATCAAAGTGTTACTTGATGTCTCACATGTTCTTTTCTGACACATTTCCTCGCTAAGGATAACAACAAAAACATTATCAAACTTTAAAGTGTTTGAACCAGAAACACAATTACTCATAGCCATTCCAGCTTTCTGGCAATGAGCACAAAATCAAAAGAGCCCTAGCCTTATCATCAAAGTTTACTCCTACAAAACTTAACTGACTAGTGACCATGCTAAACTCATTTAAATGATTAGTAACAGATGTTACGAGGAAAATCTCTATATGGCTAGGGCAAACCACAACATAAGAAACAAACTGCAAAAATCAACTCTATCCCAAAAAATGCTATATCAACCAATATGCAAGCGAGATAAGAAAGAGGCCTACCTCGTCTAGATGTTCGATGATGTCCATCGTTGAGCACTTGAACCCAAAGCAATATACCTGCAATTAGTTCTCAAAAAACAAGCAAAGCAAGCATATGGTGATAATATAAAAGGTTAGCACAATAGATAGCATAATTCATCAATATACATAACAAATACGCCCATGGATAATAACTCATATATTTACAAGATATTAATTGGATGGGAAATGAGTATTTTTATTAATAAATGATCAACAGACGTGAAAATATTACAAACTTCCGTGTCGGCACGGTTTAGAATCGAGAAACTAAGTTCCTTCAAGTTGGGCCTCCACCACTTCAAGCCTCCACCAAGGGAAATCTCATAAGAAAGTAACAATGAGGTTCTCAATCAATAAGCGAAGAGATTGGGGGTTGAACACTGTGTTTAGACTTAAAGGAAAAAGGGATGTAGACTCAATATGAAGTAAATAATTTCTCTAGAGTAACTTTGCTCTCAAAGTTGAATTCTTTCTCTCCTTTCCATAGCTTAGAATTGGCCCATTTATAGCCTTCAAAATGGAACTGAAGGGCCAAGTCAGAACGTTTCCAGTATATGGAAGGCTAAGGATCAGAGATCGCATGTCATGACATGGAAACCTGACATTTAATTTTCATTTTCTAGCACAAATCTTGATGTACGTGGGTTGTAGTTGAGCAGCCTACGTATATGCATGTTGTATAGTGTGCAAGATGCGTATATATGGAAAAATGTTACATTTTGTCTCTAGATTTTATCAACAGGGAAGATAAGTCTACATAGGGAAATGGAATAAGGCCCTATGTGCAAGATTGCATAGGGTAAGGAAAATCTTGCTATAACATATGCCCCCTAATGTGTCAGGTCAGAGGAGTATCTGCGATGGCTGAAATACATTATAAACAACCCATAAGTGAGGTGGTAGGGAACCAATTGGACGAACTAGTTGTTCATTACATTCTGCACTAACTTTGCACACATGGCTGCCAATAAAACTACACTGCAGATCCATGTGAAAATATACCGAACAAGTGTCCATGGCCATGAATAGGAAAATACAAATGTGGTTACATGCCACAAGATGTCATAGTCACGAACAAGGCCCAGTAGAACCAGTCTCAAAACCAATCTTAAGATATATGTATACCATGGAGTACAATCTGATCTCCCATGATCACTAAAGTCATATAGGTATTGGTCCAATGAAAAAGAAGCAACAGCTTAGGAAATTTGCGGCCACATAGTGATGTCTTCAAGTCTTCTACACAATCTGCCAAGGGTGCAAGTCTACATCATGTGAATAAATGATTTGAGTTCAAACATAATGAGACATCGTTTGATTACCAGTCATTGAGGTAGACTGTAAACAAATGCGAGACAATTTGTCGATAATGAAAGTAGGTATCAAGGCACTGAGTACATTCTTACAAGTGTGAATAAAGGAGTTGGTGTCAAACACCTGAAGAATCCATCGATCAGGAGACATTGATGTATTCCCAACTATTGATGGTGAGAGAGCCTGCCACTGATGACTGCAAGCCTCAAGGTACTCATAAGACTCTAGGTCTCGTTTCCAGAATAAATGAGTTGAAGTCGATGGAAAGAGACCCACTGAAAGGAGAGCATTAAAGCATCTCTCATCAGTCAGCACGAGGTACAAAGAAGGAGCTTCATGATTTGGTGGAAATCAGATGAAGAACATGTTCACGAACCAACGACTATGTACGTCTTTCGCATGTGCCAAGTGAAAGAAGTACACAAAAAAGACCCTCTGAATAGTAGCCAATGATAAAAATTGTTGACAAAGGTGAGGAAACCACCAATAAGCTAATGGCATCCAAGACACTGCACGAATCCCAATATGTGAATAGATGTATTTCCGTCGAACATAAGGGAAACCACCCATTCAACGACCAATGATGAAATGTCGACTAATGGGTTCTAGGTTACCTACCAATGATGAAAGTAGGGCCAGGGTGCATGATAGGACTACAGTATCATGTGATTCTGAGACAAACTGAGGGTATGGCCGACATGCAAATTACAGAGTTCTAAGGAGTGGCCAACACAAGTTGATATAATTCCTTCCAACAAGAGCATGAGACATATGGAGGACTCCGGCATCATAGACATGATAATTAAATCATGAGATGCAGGAGGCATCAATGAAATTCTCTATAGGGACTGGAAGAGTAACCAGTCTGTAGAGAAGACTCTGTAATGAGCTCAACCTACTAAGGCCATGCTAATCCCAAACTTATGATGATGAATGGACTCAATAACTTTGTGCTTTGTTCAAAGGAAACATGATTGCTACCAATACAATATAATACTCCCTTCCCACCTGTCTTTTTTTTGTTTTTTCATATACAAATGAATGTTATGATACATAGGAGGAAACGATTGTCGCAAGTAAGAAAAACTAGTTCCAGCAGAGGAACATACCTATGCTCAATGTAGGGAAATGCATGCAGGAAATGGACACTCAGGAGAATGTTCCCTCCTGGGTATAAGGTCTCAAATTGTGAAGGATATAAACAAGGATCTACTTGGTTGAGGATGCAAAACTACTAAGGTAAACGTTTTATAACACAAAGTGAGAACCGGCTATAGGCTCAATACTGCAAGCAAGGGCATGAGATGCAATCACAATTTAACGCCAAAAAATGTTCCTTATGTCTTTTACTCTACTTGGTGTGAAAAAGGGATAAACTTGTGCCAAGTTGATGTCTTTTCTAATCCAATTTATGAGTGTGAAAGAGACAAGTTCACTCGGTAATCTTTTCACTTTTTGATAACGAGTTGGAAAAGAGATTAACTAAGACTCACAACCTTTGAAGTCCAATTTAATAAGTGTGAAAGGGACAAATCACTCGGAAATATTTTTGCTTTTTGAAGATGAGTTGGAAAAGGTCTTAAATTAAACTCATGACTTTTCAAGTCCAATTAAACGAGTGTGAAAGGGACAAATCACTCGTAAATATTTTCTCTTTTTGAACGAGTTGGAAAAGAGCTTAACTCAGACTCAGGGATGATTTTATAAGTAGAATGTAGTGGGGGAGGCCAAGGCTCCTGAGCAGGAATTCTCTAAAAGGTCAGAAACTTACAAATATCTGACATGAGCTTGGGAAAACCCAAAGATTTCCAAGTCAAGGAGGATAAACTACTTGCATAGTTTACCTTATCTACAATATATCGAGGAATTTCCCTTATCTGGAAGGGTGTAGAAGAAGGAAGTCTAGGCTCTACAAGATCACTCCAATCAAAGGAAACCACCCTAGGACTTGGAGGGAGCATACTCGAAGAGAGTGGAATGCTCCCTGGTGAAGAAGGTACAGAACTAGAAATTCTAAGGACATGGTCGAAGGATGCATCACCCTCCAAAAGAAGAGTGGGATTGACCGAATATTGCATCAACAATGTCACTTCCTTAGGCTTGTCACTCTCCAAGAGAAGAGTGGGATCGACCGAATATTGCATCAGCACGACCACTTCTTCAACCATTGGTTGAATAGGATGTGAGACAACAAGGTCAAGAGATGCATCACCCCCAAAAATAGGAGCGGTGTCGGTCGAAGATTGCATCGACATGACCGCTAGTTGAACAGGATGCAAGACAACAAGGTCAAGGGATGCATCAGACCCTAAAGGAAGTGGGGTGTTAGCCAAATATTGCATCAACATGATTGTTGTATCAACCAAAGAAGGTTGGGAAGCCAAAGATGAATCAGAAACCGAAGGGCCCCCGGGAAAGGACCACGCTTCTTGTACCATAGCAGTATCAAGGCACAAACGAGTTAGGTGATCTCCTTTGCAAAGCCTACAAAGGAACTTGGGCTTATGTCTTGCACGTCTAGGATTATCAATCATATGAATTCCCCCAGCATGACTTGTAGTGGCTAGTACTAAATCCCCAACTTGACTAGCAAAGGTTAGTGATGAATCCCCAATGTGACTAGCAAAGGTTGGTGATGAATCCCCAACATGACTGGTAGAGGTTAGTGATGAATACCTAATGTGACTGGCAGAGGATGGTGATGTATGTGCAGTGTGACTAGCGATGACTAGATTTGTGCCCCCAGCATGACTTGCAGTGGCTGGTTGTTGTTCTTCAACATGACTAGTAGAGGTTGTCAACCCATCTCCAACATGACTAATAGAGGTTGGTGATATAATTCTAGTATGTGGCTGACCCTCACAAGATGTATTTGAGGAAGGTAGGGTCCAAGTATCACTAAAATAGGAAGTGCGGAAAGGAATGGACCTCCCAGTCAAAATAGGCTTACTGGACATGGCATAGACGTGGTGAATTAGTGTCGTGAAGTTGAAACTACCCATAAGGGAAAAATACATTCTGACACCGATGTTCTCAATTGTCGACTGAGAATTGTTGATCATAGGGATCAATGGTCCAATGGATGAATTAGGACTACAGTACGCAAATGATAACTCGTCGATCATCACAATATTCCCTTCATGAGGAAAACAAAGAGGACGGAAGACAAACGATATGACGATGACCACAACATAGGTCCAATTACGTCCTAGTAACAGGTTATAATCTAGAGGCACATCAACTACCTCAACCTCCACCTCTATCATCTTCCCACCTAATTGGACCGGAAAGGGAGGGAGAATACCGTGAGGGTGGTAGGAATGACCGTCAAAAGTAGTCAGCATGTTCGATGACTTGGAAAGAGTCGGAGAACTGAGAGCTTTCCAACATATCAAGGACATCACACATGTAGCAACGCCTTCATCAACAACCACACGTTTGATGGTATACTTTGAGTACTCCACATGGTAAGGCAAGCGAGGATTCACATCCGTGACGTAAAACTTGATAACTTTTGAGCCACTGGGTTCTAGAGCTCCTAAAGCAGAGATTAAGGAATTCCTATGTGAAGGACACGTCTGGAGTACCTCCAAAGATGACATCACACAAGGGGTTTGACCCAGGTCCTCAACAATAGATTAATTATGGGCAGCTCTAGCATTTGGATTATGAGTAGAGCGCTTGAGTACTCCTTTTGGAATACGAGGTGGTGGCTCTGGTTTCTCAATCTCTAAATTCATCTCTAGAGGAGGAGGAGGATATTCTAGACTAGGAATACCTTGTGAAGAGATATAATCTTGAGATCGAGTGGTTATATGAACTTTTTCATCGACCATATTGATACATAAACGGTCGCCATCTTGCAATGACAGGTTTTGACTGTTGTAGGAAAATCTCCCTGTGGACAAGTAGATCGACTCAAAGAGATAGACCCTAACTCTAAGACAGAAAGTGCTTAACGTGGACACTGACTTCCTTTCAAATCTATACAAACTAATACATCAGAAGGAAGGAGAATAGCAGTACCTCTTTATCGACGTTTGTCCCTGCACGCTCCAAATCGAGCTCCAAACTCTCGCTCCTCGCTGAGTCCTGTAGACAAACAAAGTACGACCACTTCCTACTCTATTGATATTATCTTGAAAACAAATCTATCTATCAATGATAAGTTCATGTAAGATCAGACACAAACAAGAAAGAAACGGGCCAAGCAAATTATATTAATGAGGAAAAAACATTGCTTACAGCCATAGATGAGTTGCAGTAGCTCTGCCAAGTCCTCCTTGTCTACCCCTTGCTCAAAAGATCCAGGATCTGAATGATGATAGCTTCACCAATTGCTCCCTATGATATTATAGGTCTCTTTCTTCCAAAATATCTCTGTTCCAGCACCACTTATAAGATCATAAGTTTGGTTTGATTCTCTCTTTCCAGTCCCCTTTCACCATTAGAAAGCTTGCTTATATAGCCTTGGAGAGGCTTTAACCACTTGAGATATCCTTGGGGAAGTTGAGGATTTTCCTCCTTCAGTTGAGGATCTGCCCTAAGATCATGGCTGGACTAGGGATTCGAGCTCAACTGCCTTATAAGAATGAAAAGATCCTTCCCCCATTCATCTCAACAACTTAACCACTGCCCAGAATAGGTAGCGCTCCCTCAAAAGGGCCATCAGAGCATTGTAGCGCTCCCTAGTAGGCTTTGGGGGGGCGCCAACACTTTCAAAATCTATAGCGCTCCCTCAAAAGGGCCAGAGGATCTTTATAACGCTCCCAGACAGTGTAAGGGGGAGCGACGACGCTCCCAGAAGAGATATAGGGGAGCGTTCTCCTCCAAAAGCTAGTTTTTGGGGTGCTTTCAGATGGAAAAAGGTTTGC
This sequence comes from Picea sitchensis, assembly GCA_010110895.2. NCBI lineage: Eukaryota > Viridiplantae > Streptophyta > Pinopsida > Pinales > Pinaceae > Picea > Picea sitchensis. The sequence goes on from SNQJ01S0000261.1 coordinate 83,314, forward strand.
AATCCTATTGGCTCATTTCTCCTCTTCCAAATCAAATGTTTGAGGTGTTTCAAGTTTCCTTCTCATGTCGTTATAGGCACGACAAAAGCATCATGGTAGTATGCTTCTCTGACACTTGCGACACTTGTGAGCAACATGCGACACTTGCGACCTTGTGAGAAAAATGCGACACTTGCGACCTTTGTAATGATGACACTTGTGACACTATCAAAGTGAGTAATTTTGATGTGTAACATTGACTTCCACCAGCCGCATTTCCAACATTTGAGGAGCTCGAGGCCATGTGTTGATTATGTGGGAATGGATTCGTCATCATGGCGGGAGGTAGAGATAATAACCTCTCAGCTTTTGCAATTTTGGGGCATAAATGGGTAAGGTGATCATCTGTACAAAGCTTACAGGTAAACTTCGCCTTACGTCTTTCTCATTTTCCCTCTCCAACATTATCATTCATATTCTCATTATTACCATTGTCCTTGGTTTTATTACCATTTTTCCCACCCTTACGAGTATTAGGTCCTTTCTTCTTATTCCCTCCTGATTGATGGTTACCATTTGGGTTAGCCGACAATTGCACAGAATGTACATCCATCGACTGAGTGGGGTTGGAAGACACAGACGAAGCTAGCCCTCCTGCAGACGGGTTAAGAGACAAATCTTTCATATGGCTTGTCACCGAGTCTACGGACTTTACATTGGAGGCCCCTACAATTCCATCAGCATGAGGTCCAGGCTTTTGTCTTGGGTCGTAAGTCGATCGCGGTGCATCCGGAAGAAGGTGGTATAACATCCTAGACTCATCATATATCAAGTCTAACTGTTGGGGTCTAAAGATCACCTCTTCGTCAGTGGTAACCTCGGAAGTAGCAATGTCCTTCGAGATAGGAGAATGAAAATACTTAAGAAACCATTCTAAAAGAAAGTTCATAGGTATAGGGGTCTTAATCAACCTCTTCCCTCTATGCCACTCCTGGATATGATCCGAAATATGAGTGGTGGTATCCTAGCGCAAAGTCGACAACAATTCTAGGCCAGCATCGTAATGAATGGGCAACTGGAAGTGGTTAAGGAAAACCAACACCAACTGACTAAAATTCCCACATGGCCCCCTAGGTATCTCAATATACCATTTTGCAACAACTTCGATGAGGGTGCATTGAAATAATCTTAATCAAATAGAATCGTCATTAAGGGAATTTGATGAGCACCAAAGGTGAAAGGTAGTGACGTGATCACCAGGATCCTCTCCATTCTTACACTTGAAATTCGTGATGTTCGAAGGAAGATTGTTGGGGACAGGGTGCCATATAGGATCATGACTCACTGGGTCATTCATTAACTTAGACAAGTCTATCAAATTAAGCATGGCCAAAAAAGGGAGACAGGGTTGTGACATCTGGTCCCAAGCTCCCAGGAAAGATTGTTCTTGAGAAACTGCAGGCCATCTAGGGTTATGGTAAACACCATGGCCCTGTCTGGGATTATAAGGACCTCCTTCAGGCTGACCCAGAAAACGTTGGTTGGGTATCATTCCAGCAGGAATGTTTTGTTGAGGGTTATAGAAATTTCCCCCCACCAGATTGGATCCAGTTTGGGGGTTTTCCAAAGCGTGAAACTGACCTCCTCTGGGTGAGAATTCGGAGGATAGAGGTGGATTCGTCATGCCAAATGTATTGGTCGGAATATGCACTGAGGTGGTAGGGTTGTAGGACGGAACTTGAGACAAAGCTTTTCCTCCAGGTTAGTTTCTCCACCCAGAAGAAGGAGGTTTGGACTCGGGATTAAAAGCAGGAATGCCTCCCATATTAGGAGTCATTTGAAGGATTTTAGATACACCAAACGAAAAAGGAGTGTAGTGAGGTGTACTTCCCCCAAGCCCAATGCTAGCATTAGGTCCAGCAACTGGGATGGATTTTGAAAACTGTGAATTAAAGTTGGGCATACCATAAGAAAATGGACTAGAATCCATAGGGATGGACTGAACATTATAGCCCGGTGAGTGGCCAAGAGACCCAAAAGGGCTCGAGGCGGTAGCTTGAGAATTCACTATAGGCCAAGCCATAGTAATGATAGGTGCATCTAGTACTACAACCATGGAGGTTGAATGAGTTAAAGGGGTGCCATTAACTATAGTGGGTGTGGGATTTGAAGGGCTCCCATTGTTCTGAAGACTAGCTTCAATACTCATCCTTGTAGAATCACAAGTCTGAACAGTGGATGTGTGTGTACCAGGCCTAATAAATTTACGCCTTTTAGAAGGAAAAGACTCAAAATACAGTGGCAACTGTAACAAGTGATGGGACCAGTGGGGAGGCTAGTCCGACTTCACGATGACTTAAGACTCCAAAGATAAAAAATATATATCTTAAGGCCAACTAGTAATCAAAGATTACACCAAAATTCAAATGGCCAATATGCATGCAAACAGGGTAAAGTGGCTGAGTGGCATCCCTCCCTAAATTAGGTATGTCTCACCCAAGAGGGGCCTAAGATTCCCTGCTAAATATCAGAGGTAACAAAATCATTTATAAGGGCCCTCATGGGCTTAACAGCCAGTCGGTCAGATCCCCCCAGAGAGGTAATCCTCCATAAAGGTTGTGTGTTTTCTAACTCTTATCTGACCCAGGGTACCTGCAGAATAACCCCTGCAAGTAACCTATGAGACACCTAAGTGTTGGCAGCCAACTCTTTTTTTTTTATTGCTCTTGAAAAAAAGCTGCCTACACCCCTTGTCTGATTACGACAATTCATTGTCGCATTGTGCTACTAGATATTTGTTTCAATTTTTGCGACAATTACAATTTGAGTTCGTTTGAGTTTTCACAATTGGAAATGTGAAAACACCTCTTTCATCGTTTGGACTATCGTCGTCTTTGATCTCGACCATCGGTTTATTACATGACTGCGAAAGATTTTTTTCAAACTTATATTCTTACCTTGATTGCGCATTTGGATCTGTTTGATTGCTAAGCCTGTAAGCATGAATATTCATTGGCCTTATTCTAATCTTATAAAGGTTATGATGGATTTGGTCTTATATGTTTTTATTCTTATTACTATGGGCTCTTGACTCATTTATTATATGAGAAATTCTGGATTGCATTATTCTAAAACTCTCGAATGTAAACATTTGAATATGCAACGAGTATATTGGTAAGTTTATAAAGTCAAATAGCAATGGTTTGAAAGCGCGTTGATAAAATCTTTTGGGTTTTAATTTTAAATCGATGCTTGGTATATTGTTGGGAAAATGGATATTACATTGGATGAGTCATAGCTTTGAACTATGCATTTGCATGATTGAATTAACAGGGGTTTGAAACGATTGATTGACATGATGATCGTTGGATATGGTATTGGATTGAACTGTACACTTGGCATTTGAATGTAACGCGTGGTGTTGGTTCTGTTTCGGGTAAGTGGCACGTCAATGTGATTACACACCTATTTGTTGGCCGATACGCATGATATAAACGATTGTGGTTTTAACAAAACTGTACTCGGCAATTAATACAATGCGTGGCGGTGGTAATCCCACAACCTTCGCATGCATGGAATTAATCCCGGTCTCTTCGAGCATTCAAGCTGTTAAACCCTCTCATTTTCACTCTGTGTATTGTTTCATTAACTGTGAACCCTACCATGTACAGAAACTATGGCTCATGTTGTGAGGGCTGAGCCCAACGGATGCAAAGCACTGTTGACGTTCAGTGGTGCATGTAGCGACTTGGAACAATACGGGTGGCTTGCTTTCATAAGGAAGTTTGATGGCTATGACCTCACAGTGGCCTGGCAATTTGCATTGTCGTTCGATGGCTGCAGAGCCAAAGTGGGAGATGTCCAGCTTGAAATTACTGAAGAATTTCTCAGTTTGGCCACTAGCTTGCCTGTCAAGGGACAGAAATGGTCGAAAAGTTGTAAAGTAGACGATGTC
>SNQJ01S0000261.1:87257-115930 GCA_010110895.2 Picea sitchensis
AGTATATTAATTCATAGTCTTTGTTTTATTAGTTTCTAGTTTCCTTTATTTTAGTTTAATTTCTTTTATTAGTTAGTTTGTTTGTTTTAGTTTGTTTTATTAGTCTCTAGTTTCCTTAGTTTAGATCACTTAGCTCAGATCAATTTTTTCTCTTTGGTTTTCTTAGGAGACCTTAGAGCAGACAACGGAGCCGTTAAACTCGTCAGGGTGGTCCATTCCAAACGGCTTGGGTTATTTAGACAACCCCGGACCGGTTCCACTCTTCCAGTTGACGGATGGATTGTTTCGCCCGTCAACACTAAGCCAAGCAACTAATAAACCACTTTATAAACGATGCATGGGTGAGAAGTCATAAGTCGGGTCCACCATATGGGCAGGGTAGCAAAGCCCAAAATCTTGAAAGCACCGCCTCTCATGGAGGTAAAGGCACTTGCAAGATCCCCAGATATAAATAGATCCCCATAAATATCTCTGATGTTATGAAGGTATCGGGGGGATATCCCTTCAACCAACTTCATGCAACCTCATGATTAACTTTGGTGTGAGCGGAGCCTCCTAATCTTACCAATTATACAATGGATTTATCCACTCCCTGAATCAGACACATATGTTGATTTAATTTCCTTGGATAAGTTTACTCACAAAATCCTATTCCAAGGCACTAAATCCTAAGCTAGTTTATGCACCCTAGAAAATAAAATCGTAACTAATCAATTTTAAATTATAGCGTTAATTTTAATGGTTGTGATTACTCAAAAAGGTATGGTAGTGAAACTCATGGTGTTATGATTCTGTAAGAAAAGTAAATATGAAAATAATGCAAAGTCCTAACTTTAACTTTCAATGAATGATATGCTTCTAATAACAAATGCAATTTTCAAATTTAACTCTGCAATTCTGAAGTAAAATGCAATCTTTCACTATATGCACTAAGCTAATGAAAAAGACTCTAAAAGAGAAAAATGCCAATCAATGCAAAATGCCTAATTTTTTTTTGTATTTTCAATATATCAAAACTAAAAAAGCATGGAATGAAAAATAACTTGATATATAGCCCTACTATGTATAGAAAAAAATAACTCAAGTAGGATACCAAGCAACAAAATACCCATCCCAATGTACAAGGACAATAAACAATGAAAAGGTGATGAGAAAGACTCCGCCTAGAAATTCAACCAAAAGAGGGTTTCATGTCATCCCACAAGCACTCAACAGGAACTATAGAGACCTAAGAAGACTCAACAAACATCAAATCCCACCCAACAACCACCAGACCCAGCAGACAAGCAAGGAAAACTAATGTAGGTGAATGTTCAGGAAAACAGAGCATATATACACATCTTGCAGTGAGATAGCCAACATATGTACGCGACTGTCAAGGAAAAAGGCATGTATATGCTTCAAAACAAGGACAAGCAAGGGAGAAAGGTTGAAAACTCAGACCAGAGTGAACAGGAACTGTCAAGCGATGATACGACAAGAAACACAATAGAAATGAGAGCAATCTAAGGAGAAAAGTACTCCAAACCCTAAGAAAGAAGATTCAATCCCCGGTATGGTCACCAATTCTGTTACGAGGAAAATATCTCTATGGCTAGGGTAAACCACAACAGATGGAAATGATTGTAGAAATCAACTCTATCCCAAAAACGTGCTATATAAACCAATATGCAAGCGAGATAAGAAAGAGGCCTACCTCCTCCATATGTTCGATGATGCCCACCATTGAGCACTTGAACCCAAAGCTATATACCTGCAACTAGTTCTCAACAAACAAGCAAAGAAAGCATATGGTGATAATATAAAAGGTTAGCACATTAGATATCATAATCCATCAATATACATAACAAATATGCCCATGGATAATAACTCATATATTTGCAAGATATTAATTGGATGGGAAAGGAGTATTTCTACTAATAAATGATCAGCATAAGTGAAAATATTACAAACTTTTGTGTCGGCATGGTTTGGAACCGAGAAACTAAGTTCCTTCCAGTTGGACCTCCACCACTTCAATCCTCCACTAAGGGCAAGCTCATAAGAGATAAACAATGAGGTTCTCAATCAATAAGGGAAGAGCTCAGGGGATGAACACTGTATTCAGACTTAAAGGGCAGAGGGATGCACACTCAATATGAAGTAAATAATTTCTCCAGAGTAACTTTGCTCTCAAAGTTGAATTCTTTCTCTCCTTTCCATAGCTCGGAATTGGACCATTTATAGCCTTCAAAATGGAACTGAAGGGACGAGTCAGAACATTTCCATTATATGGAAGGCCAAGAATCAGAGATCTCCTATTGTGACAGGGAAACCCAACATTTAATTTTCATTTTCTGGCACAAATCCCTATGTACGTGGGATGTAGTGGAGCAGGCTGCGTATATGCATGCTATATAGTGTGCAAGATTTGTATATGTGGAAAAATATTAATTTTTGTCTTCTGGATTTTATCAACAGGGAAGATAAGTCTGCATAGGGAAATGGAATAAGGCCCTCTGTGCAATATTTCATAGGGTGAGGCAAATCTTTCTATAACAACAGACCCACCTTTTGAGGAGAGGTAGGTGTGGGAGGGGTTTTTGTAACACCTTGTTTCCCACAGTCTGTAAAAATAAATATATTGGCCAAGAACTATGGCAAACTCAAAGATGTGAATGTTTGATTTGACGGACCTTTGTATAAAAGGTCGATGAATGTAAATTAAGTTATGAATATGTGTTGCATGACTTCTAGGAGGGGGATATGCTAAAAGAGACCATGATGTCTAATGAGAGGTGGTGGAAGGGACTTGGAATGGTTGCGTTAACTTCCACCGAACCGATACCGTACTAGTTTTTACTTACTCAGAGACCAAAGCAACTCTCTGACCCTAGAATGGAATTCCCGTCGGATTGGTAGGTGGGGAGGATCCTCAAGAATTAATGAGGGGATGGGGGTGAACCGCCCATCCATAGAAGCTCTCAGACCTGACCATGGACGGGGGAATTTGCGCCACATGCAATCTTGTAGAAAAGGCAAGAAAGGAAGTGTGGGTAGGGGGGGAGTGCATGTGATAGGGATCGCGGAAGAGAACTGGAGAAAACTCTAGAAACATAGATAGTTATGAACATAGGAGAAGGAGAGTAACCTTTGTCCTTGACTTCCATGGAGCTGGAAGTAGGAGACTGAATCTCAAAGCATCGTGGTCTAGCTTGGGGGTGGCTAGTGGTAAATCCATTTGGAGTCACTAAGCCTATGGTTGGGTGGAAACAAGCACCCCTCTAAGCAGTTGCATCACGCTTGGTGTTTCTGATAAGTGTTATGTCCTGTATTTTGAATTGAATATCATGGACTCATGCTCATGATTATACGCTCATAAATGGTTTCTGTATAGAAGATTTTGCCTTGTGTTTTGATTGGAAATAATGGATGCATGCTTATACTTATATGACCATAATAGGTTTATGTATAGAATGAATAAGTTCATAATATGAGTCCGTTCCCTTGAGATTTGTCCCATCTACTTGACTCACGCTATGCCCTGGTTTGATTTCTTGAAGGCACCTCCTCCCGGGAAGTTTCCTCACATTCCAGAGTCGGAGTGAGTTCCTTGAAAGACTATCGTTATAGTAAACAAATGAGTTTACTTTACCCCTGTCACAGAGTCATAGCTCAACGAATTAGGAAGGCTTTTCAGTCAGGTCACCAAGCCTAGGGATAATTACCCAAGAACCCTCTGAAGGTCTAGATGACCTGGGTCTGGCAACCTTGTACAAGAAAGAGTAGTTCTCTCAGGATTCAAAGTCATGGGAGTTCGAAGCCCTGAGAGGTTGAATATTGAGAATCAAGCTTAGAAAGGATAGTGAGTCCCATCTATCGAAAGAGAATACCCCATTTTTTGGTAGATGAACAGTCGGAATCTTTTCAGAAATACCCCAGATTTGTCAAGACCAATGGATCTAGAGGAGGAGCACAGGCGTTAATCCCTTGACCCCTTCAGCCTTCACAAGTAGCGATGGGATCCGGGACCGTAGATCCAAGGATCTGTCGGAGCTCTATGGATCGTCGGATCAGGGGAGGCTCACCGCCATTAATCTCATACATGAATTCCCTACTTGGGAATTCAGGGATCGGAGTTTCGAAAGGTAAGGAAACTCTCTGCTGTGTATTTCTGTGAGTCACAAAATCCCAGTATACGAAACCCCAAATCAGTTTAGCGTGAATAGGTTTCGGCATTTCGGCACCCGGGAAACCAAAGGGTAAGACCCCTCATTTTTTCTAGTCACGAAATCCCGATATACGAAACCCCGAATCCGTTTAGCGTGAATAGGTTTCAGCGTTTCATCACCCGGGAAACCAAAGGGTAAGATCCCTCATTTTTTCCAGTCGTGAAATCCCAGTATACGAAACACCGAATCTATTTAGGTGAATAGGTTTCAGCGTTTTGGCACCCGGGAAACCAAAGGGTAAGACCACTCATTTTCGCTAGTCGCGAAATCCCGGTATACGTGATGCAGGAACATCGCCAATGTCAAGCGAGCGTGGGGAAAGCGCCAACGCATTTTGGCACATGATAAATTATTTGAAATGTTTTGAAGTTCGATATGCCAAACGTAAATGAAACAATTAAGAAATGGCATACTTCTTGATTGTAATCAGACCTCGAGTGTCCCACTCTCGTCTGAAGGACTAAGAGGCATTTATGCTAGTAAATATAAGTAGGTAGCTTTGAATTCTTAGATTAGACAGATTTGGGAACCAGAGGGAAAAAAGATATAGACACCCTCACTTGTATCATTGTAACATTAGCAGCATAATCAATCAAGAGAGCATAGAGAAGAAGAAGTAGAGAGCTGTGTAGAGTAAAACCCCATGTACAGAAGTTCTGGATTAATACAAAAATCTTTAGTTCAGACTCATGGTGTCCAATTGTTTTTTGTGTTTCACATGTTGATTGATATATGCTTGTTTACTATCTCTTATGCATTTTCTTTGATGCGTGAATGTTTGATTTCATATTTAATGTCTGAAATCTAAAGAGAGGGAGAATAAGGAATGAGTTTCAATTGTTTCTCTGTCTGAGCAAGAGTTCTCCTGCAAGGAGTGCAGTGAAATTGTCCGCAAGGTGTGTGTTGACAGAAGTCAGAGTTCATCTTTGCAAGATCAGGAGGGATAACATTGTTCTCATTCTCACAGAAGTGCAAGTTAAGAACATGATCCGTGCAAGGAGTGTGCAGGCTGAGTGAAGTCTCAGTGTTTGCAAACTGAGCGAAACTGTTGAAAGACTGTTGTCGCAGAGAGTGCACAGAGCCTAAGACTTCAAACACTTGGAGTGTATTTGAAGAATTTCCACAAGGAGTGCGCGCAGGAATTTTCCCCAAAGGACTTGAGGGTTTTTCAATCAATCTCAGGAGGGATAGGATCTCAGAAGTTGTCAAAGAAAATCTCAAGAGAGCTGGAGCCTTGAAGTATTGGAAGAAGGCGCAGCGACATTGTTTGCTGGTGGATAAATTTCATAAAGACATACTGTGTTCATTTCATAGAAATCGTCAAGGAGGAATTGGACGGTTGGAATTCTCCGAGGGGAATTTGCGAAGTCCCAAGAACCGTCAGATCTTGCAGAGGAGCAAGAAGGACTACGGTGAATATTTTTCTAAGTGCAAGCTCAGGAGAAAATCAGGTCGTAGGATTTGAACCAACAGGGACCGTTGGATCACTCACAAGATCTCATCTCGGGGTTTCGTGAGTTAGAGAACTGAAAGCCTTGCCACAAGATTCGTGAGGTTGCGAAAGGAGAAATCGTGAAGAGGATCAAAACCATCCATATGAGAGTGAGCAGGTGGCATATTCGCCAACACAGAGGTCAAACTTTCATTGACCAATTCGGGGTTTCATGGGTTGAAGAGACGAAAGTTCAGCATTAGGATTCATGAAGTCGCGAAGTTCGAAACTCCAAAAAAAGGTGGGAAGTTCCATCGTGGGACCCGCATAGTTGACGTGTCAGAATTTTGACATTTCGGCGTATCAGAGGAAAAGAGGTCGAGAATTTTGTCCCTAAAGTCCCAAAGTGGCGAAGTCACGAGAAGATCAGGACCATCCATTCGAGGAGGACAGGTGGCAGAGATCTAGGGATCTCGCGAACTCGGAGGTTCGCAGGGTGAGAGCCCAAGGGTTGGGTGCTCCAAGTTGTGAAGTCGTGAAATTGCGAGGAGAGAGGATAGCCATCGGATCTAGGTCACGGGAGGACCGTTGGATCAGGAACCCCATCGCATTTCGCGCATTCGGGGGTTCGAAGGTTGAAAAGGGTCACTTTCGACTGCAGAAGTCGCGAACTGCCGAGAGCTGAGGCACGAGTGTAGGAACGTGGTTGAACTTCAAGGTGGGGCCCGTGTGATAGACAGGCGGACACATGTCTCCAGGAGGAAGGGAGTCAACACTCCGTTGACTTCTCACTTCTCGAGAGTTCGCGAGGTAAGAGCTCGAAGGCACGACGTTGAAACTCACGAAGGTGTGAGTGGCGAAAGGAGCTAGCGCTTAGCCTAGCCAGGGGTCACGCAAGGAAGACACTGATAGAGGAAGAACCATACTTGTATCGGCATTTCGGGTATCACATAATTGGAGGAGGAAGAGTCGGGAGTCACGACTCGTGAACTCATGAGATTACGAGCTGCGAAAAGGACCTCTGGATCGATAAATTGCAGATTTCAGCAGGAAATCGAAAGGAGCCGCTTCTGCGTAAGGGGATAGAGAATGATCCTATGAGTGGATCTCGGTCCGAGGGCTGATAGGTCTACACCAATTTTTGTATCAGAGCTTGACTCTCTTTGTATACTTCAGATAGGGAAAGCGAGGAAGAAAATCTCATCCATGCCACTAAGAAGAAGAGACAGGCAAACACCTGATCCGCCAGAGCAAAGGGAAATTCCAAGAGGAAGGGGTAGGCAAGTGCCAAATCCAGCCATGGAAAGAGAGATGCGTGACATATGCGCTAGACTTGAGGACATGGAGACAGCACAGAGGCACACAACTGGTGTTGGAGATGTCAGTGATTCTGAAAGTGAAGATGAAGTTGGACATGAAGGAGAAGAGTTGCAGCAGAAGATATAGAAAATGAACGTCTAATTAGGGCTATTGCAAGGATGGGTGCTAGAGAAAAAATGGATATTCTAGTATATGAAGGAAACCTGGATGTTGAAGAGCTTCTATACTGGATTAGAGATCTGGAAACATATTTTGACTATGAAGATGTCGAAGAGGACAAAAAGGTCAAACATGTTGTCACAAGATTGAAAGGACATGCAGCATTGTGGTGGGATGAGCTACAAGATGACAGACGCTGCAAAGGCAAGCAGAAAATCAAGAGTTGGAATAGGATGATCGCGAAGTTGAAGGCAAAATTCATTCCCAGGGATTACCAAATTACTCTGTTTCAAAGGATGCAGAATTTGAGACAGAAGTTGATGTCAGTAAAGGAGTACACTGAAGAATTCTACAGGCTGAACATCAGGGCAGGTCATCGCGAAAGTGATGATGAAAAGGTTTCCATATATATGAATGGTCTGAGATATGACATTCAAGATGAGATGAGCATGATGACCATCCGAACAGTGGAAGATGCTTATCAAATTGCTCTAAAAGATGAAGAGAAGATGAGCCGAAAACAAGGTCAAAGAGTCCGAGGCAGAAGTCAAGCTAGAGGCAAACCAGTTGTCCAGGATAGAAATCAGAAACCCAAGGAAGAGTGGAAGAAACCTCAGACTCAAACTGAGACAGGTGGAAGTTCACAGAGAGGGAAGTATACTGAACAGAAAGGTCAGTATGCTGATGGAAACATTTTTCCTCGTACCAGAGGTAGAGGAAGAGGAAGGGGTGGAGTGGTGAAATGCTTCACATGTGGAAACAATGGACACAAGTCTTATGAATGTCCAGATAAGAAGAAAGAAGGTGGTGAAACTCACATTGCCAAAGCAGAGAGGTGGAATGTTGAGGCAGAGGATTTTGAAGGCAGAAGATCGTTGATGATGCGAAAAGTTCTCTTAACGCCAGAGAAGGAGGTGGAGAATCTAGTGCAAAGGAACATTATTTTTCGGACTGCTTGCAAGACCAAGGACAGGGTATGCAAGGTCATTGTGGATAGTGGTAGAATAGATAATCTCGTTTCTACGGAGATGGTAGAAAATCTGGAGCTGGAGACTATTGAACATCCAAGCCCATACAGAGTTTCATGGATATAAAAAGGACATCAGGTAAATGTCACTAAACAATGTTTTGTTGAATTTAAAATAGGAGGGTATAAAGATGAAATACTCTATGATGTTATTCCCATGGATGTTTGTCATCTATTGCTAGGTAGACCATGGAAATATGACAGAAATGTGATTCATGATGGGAGGAAGAACACATACACCCTAGAGAAGAATGGGAGAACTCACATGTTGCTTCCAATCAAAGAAAAAGAGGTGAAACCTGAAGTAAGAAACACAGTACTTATCATGAGTGGGAAGGAACTTCTTACAGAGGTTAAGAATAAGGAGGAACCACAATTCATTGTGGTCAAGAAGCATAAAATTGTTTTAACCAGTACAAGGGTAGATGATTTACCGGAAGAGGTTCAGAAACTGTTGGAAGAATTTCCTGACATAGTAGTGGATGAACTACCTCGTTCGTTGCCACCGATCAGAAGTGTAAGTCATCATATTGATCTCATACCTGGAGCTAGTTTACCAAACAAAGAAGCGTACAGATTGACGCCGCAGGAGAATGAAGAATTGAAAAGACAGGTCCAGGATTTAATGGACAAAGGGTTGGTTAGAGAAAGCTTGAGTCTGTGTGTTGTTCCGACAGTGCTCAGTCCGAAGAAAGATGGAGGTTGGAGGATGTGTACTGACTCGAGAGAGATCAACAAGATAAACATCAGGTACAGATTTCCATTGCCAAGAATGGATGATTTGATGGATTGCTTAAGTGGGGCCAAATTTTTTTTGAAGATTGATTTGAAAAGTGGATATCACCAGATTCGTATGAGAGAAGGTGATGAATGGAAGACAACCTTAAAGACTAACGAAGGGTTGTATGAATGCCTTGTTATTCCATTTGGCTTAACGAATGTGCCAAGTACCTTCATGAGATTGATGAATGAATTCCTGAAGAATTTCATCGGAAAATTTGTCATTCTGTATCTAGATGACATATTGATTTTCAGTAAAATAGAGGCAGAGCATCTGAAACATTTGGCCACAGTGATGAAGAGATTACAGCAAGAGAAGTTGTTGATAAACATGAATAAATCCTCATTCATGAAGACAGAGCTCATTTATTTGGGTTTTGTTATTTCTGCAGACAAGTTGAGGATGGATCCAGATAAGGTGGAGGTGATTAAGAATTGGCCATCACCGAAGAGTATATTTGAGGTGAGAAGTTTTCATGGATTGGCTAGTTTCTACTGGAAGTTCATCAGGAGTTTCAGTGGAATTAGTGCACCGATGATGGACATAGTGAAGAAGAGACACAAGTCTTTTCACTGGATAGAAGAGGCTAAGAAAAGCTTCAATTTGTTGAAGAAGAAAATCACAGAACAACCAATTTTGGTGTTGCCGGATTTTAAAAAGACATTTCAAGTAAAATGTGATGCAAGTGGATTTGCAATAGGGGAAGTCTTGAGCCAAGAAGACAGGCCGATAGCATACTTTAGAGAGAATCTAAATGAAGTGAAAGTGAAATACTCCACGTATGACAAGGAGTTCTATGCTATTATTCAAGAACTGAAGAAGTGGAGACACTATTTGATTCCTAAGGAGTTTGTCTTATACAGTGACAATCATGCTTTGCAATTTGTGACTCAACGAGAAAAGTTGAATCAAAGACATGTAAAATGGGTTGAATACATGCAGAACTTTACTTTTGTAACTAAGCATATTTTTAGAACTACTAACAAATTTGTTGATGCTTTGAGCAGGAAATGTTTGTTGTTGCAGGAGTTCAGAGTCAAAACACTGGGTTTTGATGATCTCAAAGACATGTACAAATATGATCCAGATTTTAAGGAGGCATATGAAGCAACCAAGAATCCAATTCTTAGGGACAGGAGCCAATGGACAGAATACATGATCCAAGAAGGATTATTGTTTAAGGGTAATCAACTTTGTATTCCAAAATGCTCCATGAGGGAGAATTTGCTGAAGGAGAAACATAGTGGAGGATTGGCCGGACATTTCAGTCATGACAAGACGTTCTCAAAGTTAAACGAGTCATATTTTTGGCCAGGAATGAGAGCAGACGTCAAAATATTCGTGGACAGATGTAGAATTTCTCAGCATTCAAAAGGAAAGAGGCAGAATGTAGGCTTTTATAAACCGTTACCCATACCTGACAGGTCGTGGGATGCAGTCAGCATGGACTTTATATTGGGGCTGCCAAGAACACAAAGAGGGTTTCACTCAATCTTTGTAGTGGTAGACAGATTTTCTAAGATGGCACACTTCATACCGTGTTATAAAACCAGTGACACAAATCTGTTTTTCAAAGAGGTCATTCGACTTCACGACTTGCCAAGGAGCATAGTTTCGGATCGAGACACCAAGTTCATGGGACACTTCTGGAGAACCTTATGGAAAAATCTAGGAACAAAATTGTCGTTCAGTTCATCTTATCATCCTCAGATGGATGGACAGATAGAAGTTCTGAACAGAAGTTTGGGAGACTTGCTGAGGATTTTAGTGATAGAACACCACAGTCAATGGGACAATATTCTGCCACAGGTGGAATTTGCTTACAATGATTCAATCAATAGAAGCACAGGGCAAAGTCCATTCTAGATTTTTTATGGGATGCAGCCAAGAGGAGTTTTGGAATTGAGAGATTCAGAATAGATTGCAACTAGGAGTGCTAGTGCAAAGGATTTTTTCGAAGCAATGAAGGAACTTCACAGCCAGGTGAAGGAGCGATTGCAGAACTCGAGCCAAGAGTATAAGCGTAGAGCAGATCAACACAGGAGACAACTTCAATTTGAGGTTGGTGATTTGATTCTGGCACATTTGAGAAAGGAAAGGTTCCCGAAGGGGACATATAACAAACCAAAGATGAAGAAGATTGGACCATGTAAGGTCTTGAAGAAATTTGGGGCAAATGCTTATGAGATTGAATTACCCGATGGGATCGGAATTTCTCCGATATTCAATGTCTCAGATTTGTACCCTTATAAAGTTGAAGAAGCAGGAACAGGTGATGAACAACCAGAGGTTCAATGGAAAAAATAGATGCCAGTTGAAGAGAAGCCACAGATGGAAAGCATACTATACAAAAGAGTTAGTAAAAGGACCAGGCGAAAGGAATATTTTGAATACTTGCTCAAGTGGAAAGGACATCCAGTTAAAGATGCCAGCTGGGAAAATGAAGCAGAGATCCATAAGCATGGACAGACCGTGCGAAAGCTCATGGACAGGATCCCATGAAAATTTTCAAGTCAGGGAGTATAATGCAGGAGCATCACCAACGTCAAGCGAGTGTGGGGCAAGCACCAACGCATTTTGGCACATGATAAATTATTTGAATTGTTTTGAAGTTCGATACGCCAAACGTAAATGAAACAATTAAGAAATGGCATACTTCTTGATTGTAATCAGACCTTGAGTGCCCCGCTCTCGTCTGAAGGACTAAGAGGCGGCATTTATGCTAGTAAATGTAAGTAGGTAGCTTTGAATTCTTAGATTAGACAGTTTTAGGAACCGGAGGGAAAATGGATATAGACACCCTCACTTGTATCATTGTAACATTAGCAGCATAATCAATCAAGAGAGAATAGAGAAGAAGAAGTAGAGAGTTGTGTAGGGTAAAACCCTATGTACAAAAGTTCTGGATTAATACAAAAATCTTTAGTTCAGACTCATGGTGTCCAATTGTTTTTTGTGTTGCACATGCTGATTGATATATGCTTGTTTACTCTCTATTATGCATTTGCTTTGATGCGTGAATGTTTGATTTCATATTTAATGTCTAAAATCTAAAGAGAGAGATAATAAGGAATGAGCTTCAATTGTTTCTCTGCCTGAGAAAGAGTTTTCCTGCAAGGAGTGCAGTGAAATTGTTCGCAAGGTGTGCGTTGACAGAATTCAGAGTTCATCTCTGCAATCTTAGGAGGGATAACATTGTTCTCATTCTTGCAGAAGTACAAGTTAAGCACAGGAGTCGTGCAAGGAGTGCGCAGGCCGAGTGAAGTCTCAGTGTTTGAAACATCAGCGAAACTATTGAAAGATTGTTGTCGCAGAGAGTGCACGGAGCCTAAGACTTCAAACGCTTGGACTGTATTTGAAGAATTTCCGTAAGGAGTGTGCGTAGGAATTTTCCCCAACGGAATTGAGGATTTTTCAATCAAGCTCAGGAGGGATAGGATCTTTGAAGTTGTCGAATAAAATCTCAAGAGAGCTGGAGCCTTGAAGTATTGGAAGAAGGCGCAGCGACATTGTTTGCTGGTGGATAAATTTCGCAAAGAGATACTGTGTTCATTTCGTAGAAATCGTCAAGGAGGAATTGGACGGTCGGAATTCTCTGAGGGGAATTCGTGAAGTCCCGAGAACCGTTAGATCTTGCAGAGGAGCAAGAAGGGTTACGGTGAATATTTTTCTAAGTGCAAGCTCGGGAGAAAATCGGGTCGTAGGATTTGAACCAACAGGGACCGTTGGATCATTCATGAGATCTCATCTCGAGGTTTCGTGAGTAGGAGAACTGAAATCCTTTCCGCAAGATTCGCGAGGTTTCGAAAGGAGAAATTGCGAAGAGGATCAGGACCGTCCATTTGAGAGTGGATAGGTGGCATATTCACCAACACGGAGGCCATAATTTCATTGACCAATTCGGGGTTTCGTGGGTTGAAGAGACGAAAGTTCAGCATTAGGATTCGCGAAGTCGCAAAGTCCAAAACTCTAAAAAAAGGAGGGAAGTTCCATCGTGGGACCCGCGTAGATGACGTGTCGAAATTTTTCCATTTCGAAATATCGGAGGATAAGAGGTCGATACTTTTGTCCTGAAAGTCCCGAAGTGGCAAAGTCGCGAGAAGATCAGGACCATCCATTCGAGGAGGATAGGTGGCAGAGATATAGGGATCTCGTGAACTCGTAGGTTCGCAGGGTGAGAGCCCAATAGTTGGGTGCTCCAAGTTGTGAAGTCACGAAATCGTGAGGAGCGAGGATAGCCATCGGATTCAGGTCACGGGAGGACCGTTGGATCAGGAACCCGGTCGCATTTTTCACATTTGGGGGTTCGGAGGTTGAAAAGGGTCACTTTCGACTGCAAAAGTCGCAAAGTGTTGAGAGTCGAGGCATGTGGCTGAACCTCAAGGTGGGGCTTGTGTGATAGACAGGCGGACATGTGTCACCAGGAGGAAGGGAGTTAACACTCTGTTGACTTATTTCTTCTCGGGAGTTCGTGAGGTAAGAGATCGAAGGCACGACGTTGAAACTTGTGAAGGTGTGAGTGGAAAAAGGAGCTAGCTCTTAGCCTAGCCGGTGATCGCGTAAGGAAGATGCTAACAGAGGAAGAACCATACCCATATCGACATTTTGGGTATCGCAAAATTGGAGGAGGAAGAGTTGGGAGTCATGACTCGCGAACTCGCGAGATTGCGAGCTTCTAAAAGGACATGTGGATCGATAAATTTCAGATTTCAGCAGGAAATTGAAAGGAGCCGCTTCGGCGTAAGGGGATAGAGAACGATCCTGTGAGAAGATCTCGGTCTGAGGATCGATAGGTCTGCACCAATAAGAAACCCTGAATCGGTTTAGCGTGAATAGGTTTCGACGTTTTGACACCTGGGAAACCAAAGGGAAAGACCCCTTGTTTTCGCAAGTCCTAAAATCTCGTACCCAAAATGTCGACGTGCTCTGTGGATGAGCCCTAGGTCACTGGGAAAGGTCTTGTGGTAGGAAGGAGGAGTCTTGAAATAATGTGGACTGTCCATTTGTAGGGTATGTGTGGTGAATATCTAAATCCACTGGGGTTCTGGACATCGGAGGAATAGGAATGAATACCCTGCCAGAAATCCCGAAAGGTAGAATGTCGGAATTTAATTTGGGCCATTGATAAAGTTGACGATCTGGATTGTAGATCTGGATGATACCAGGCTTTTGAGTTTCGGGGATTCAAAAGGGAAAGGAGGAACGCTAGCATCTCGATTTCCTGAATCGCCAAACCCTGAAAGTAATTAGAGGAATAGCACCAGGTCATAGGACCGGTTGTATGAAGGAGCTAAGGATCCGTTAGACCCTTTCGGGTTTCTGCATTTCAAAATATAGAGAACAAGGGAATGCTTTCATCGCGATTCCCCGAATCGTGAAAGCCGGAAGCACCTTTTGGTAAGGTCTGTGGTCATAGCCAATGATCACATGGAGGAGGATAAGGGAAGGGATGGTCTATGCTAAGCTCCATAGAAATTTGGGGATTCTATCCCTCAAAGAAAAGACAAAAAGAAAAAGAAAATCTTAACTGTCATAGTGGGTGTGTGACAAATTGGTATCAGAGCATGGTTACAACACTTTGCCTGCTTGGGCTCATGGACAATTTGCGCAGGAACTCCATTTGAAGTACTCTTAAAAGGAGTAACTCTCTATCCTAACCCACTTTATCAAAAGCTGAAGTTAAGAATGAAAATTTCCTATTGTGTGTATGCATTTGAAAAATATGAATTATCCGCTGATTGTGAATGAATATAATGTTGACTAACAACAAGTGTTTTTCTTGCACAACAAGCGGACAATCAACCACGGGAAACTGTAGACGCATAGAATGGTGACGCACTATGAAGTGGGGGATCGCTCCCACAATAGAGACGAAGAGTCTGACGAAAGGAGAGTGGTGGAAACCCCTCTAGATCTAGCTGAGACTGTGGGGAGCCTCATGGTCTAACTATAGAGCTGCAAGGCTGACAACGATAGGTTCTAGATCTAGCTGAGACTGTGAGGAGCCTCATGGTCTAACTATAGAGTTGCAAGGCTGACAACGATAGGTTGATAAAAGAGCAAGAAAAGAAAATGGAGATTAATGTGGTCATGTTGCAGAGCTTATCTGACATACAAAGACAATTGTAGCATGGACCTGACACCAGTCACGTGGACCAATGACAGACAAAGAGAAGTTGAAGCCCAGCTGGGATGTGGAAACGTGGTCCTTTAAGTGGCCACAATGGGAAGATCACCTCGAGAAAGGTCCACCCCATAGATAAGGGACAAGTGTCTGACGATTCCTCTGGAAAGGAAACTAGCAACTCGGAGGGATCTTCTAGTAGCAGAACTAGTTCTTACTCCCGAAGAAAACAGAAGAAGCGAAATAATTCCAAAAATCATAATCTCGAAGAATTCAAGAACGCCAAACCACCCTCTTTTGACGGTGAAATAAAGAAGGGAGAGGAAGCAGAGTCCTGGATGCTTGGACTAAAGAAGTATTTCAGAGTCCATGACATCTCAGAAAACTTGAAGGCCCAAGTAGCCACTTTCAACTTGAATGGGAAGGCTTCCATTTGATGGGAAGACCTTAAGAATGTAAAAGGGATTCACGAGGAAGACCTATCTTGGGAACAGTTTGAGAAATACTTTAGGAAGAAGTATCTGTCGGAAAAGTATCTCGACGAAAAGACTAAAGAATTCTATGAACTCAAGCTGGGGCAACGCACCATAGAAGAATATGTTAGCAAATTCCTTGAGTTGCTAAGGTACGTACCCTATATAAAAGAAGAAAAGGCAAAGGTGCAACGATTCATCAGTGGACTACCTAAGGACTATCAAAACAGGATTGAGTTTGATGAGCCAAAGACCCTAGAAGACATTATCTAAAAGGTAAGATATTGTTATGAACAGCTTGGGCATTGGAAAGAACCTCGCGAAGGTTGGAAGCAGAAGAATAGTTCGGGATTCCAGAAAAAGGGGTTTAAATCCCCAAGACTTAAAAACTATAAAAAGGGCTCAAGGATGAGCTTTCCAACCCGAAGTGTACACCAGCAGAATTTCCCCTCCCAGAGTGGAAATAAACCTTTTGGATCCACCCTAGGAAAGATTGATAACCCAAAGAGAGAACCCTTGAAATGTTGGGGTTGTGGAGAAGAACATCTACTGAGGGACTGCCCGCACCGACAACAAAATAGTTGGAGAATTTACAACGTTCAAGAAGCTACCACCGTTAATGATGTGGCTAGGAGTATGCCGCAAATTTATGCAGTCGTGGATAATAAACAAGCTGACCACCAAGCTTCAGTGGTGGAGATGGAAGGTATGATCACCAACCATCTAGTGTCTATTCTAATTGACCCTGGTTCAAATTTGAGTTATATAGATCCTAAGGCTATTGATAAGTGTAAATTATAGCCACATAAACTCGCCAAGCCATGGTTGGTACAGTTATCCACTGGCACCAAAAGAAAGGTAGCGGAGGTCATACCAGCTTGCCAATTCACTATGGGTGAATTCCCCACCCAAGCAACCCTTAACATACTACCCCTAGGATCGTATGACTTGTTGATTGGTGAGGACTAGCTAGCCACATATAAAGCCAGACTGGACTATTACCATAAAACCTTAGAATGTGTAAGTGAAGAAGGAAGAAGGATAACCCTTCAAGGGATCAAAAAACCTGTCTCAGTGAGACGAATATCAACCCTTCAAATGAGAAAGTATTGTAGAAAGGGATGTCCACTATATGCGATACAGGTGTTGGAATCAGTTGAAGATGACAAACCAATCCTCGAAGACCACCCCACACTAAGAGAATATAGAGATGTGTTTCAGGAAGAGGTACCGGGTCTACCTCCGAGAAGAGACATTGACTTCTCCATAGAACTTGCACCAGGAGCATTGCCAGTGTTTAGGACACCCTATAGAATGAGCACACCTTAGCTAGTTGAGCTTAAACTACAACTAAGATAAATGATGGACAAAGGCTATATCCGACCGAGCATGTCCCTATGGGGAGCACCAGTTCTGTTTGTGAAGAAGAAAGATGGTACCCTCTGACTGTGCATAGATTATAGACAGCTCAATAAGGTAACCATAAAGAACAAGTACCCCTTACCCCGGATTGATGACTAGTTTGATCAATTGGGAGGTTCTTCCATATTCTCAAAGATTGAATTGAGATCTGGATACCATCAAGTTTGAATCAAGGGTGAAGACATCCACAAAACTACCTTCAGGACGAGATATGGTCACTATGAGTTTGTGGTAGTACCATTTGGATTGACCAATGCCCCTACCACTTTTATGTGCTTGATGAACAATGTGCTCAGCAAATTCCTAGACAAATTTGTACTGGTTTTTATTGATGATGTATTAATTTACTCCAAGAATAGAGAGGAACATGAGGAACATCTTAGACTTGTGCTTCAAGTGCTAAGAGAACATCATCTCTATGCCAAATTTAGCAAGTGCGACTTTTTTCCAAAAGCAAATACATTACTTGGGCCATGTCATATCTGAAGAGGGAGTAGCAGTAGACCCTGACAAGATCAGGTCTATCATGGAGTGGACTACCCCAAAGGATGTTTCGGATATCAGATCCTTTATGGGCTTAGTAGGATACTATAGGAGATTTATAAAAGGATTCTCCAAGATTGGTTGTCCAATCACTGCCCTCTAGAAGAAGGGAGTCAAATTCCTTTGGACCCCAAAATGCGAAGAAAGATTTCAATCCCTAAAACATCTACTGACCCACGCACCCATGTTGAAGATCGTCGATCCTGAAGATGACTTCCTAGTGTGCAAAGATGCCTGCAAGGAAGGGCTCGGAGGAGTCCTTATGCAAGAAGTGTAGTCTGCTATGAATCCCAAAAAATGAATGAGCACGAAGCCAACTATGTGACCCATGATCTAGAGTTGGCTTCCATAGTGCATGCCTTGAAAATGTGGAGGCATTACCTCCTGGGAAGGAAATTCGTACTCATGATAGACCACTGTTGATTGCGACATCTGTTTGAACAACCAAAAAACTCAATGCTAGACAAGCTAGGTGGATGGCCCTTCTTAGTGAGTTTGATTTTGAAATCAAACATGTTAAAGGAAAGGAAAATAAGGTGGTCGATGCCCTTAGCAAAAGTATGAAAACAATTCATCTGGTAGCGGTGAGCACCTACAAGACCAACGTCAGGGAAAGAGTTAAGAATGCACAAGAAATAGACACATTCTTCCAAACCGTAACCTCCTACCTGGAGCAAGAACCCACAGGGATAAAGTATGAAGGCTACCAGATGATAGATGGAGGTCTGCTAACTTACAGAAATCGATTGTATATTCCAGATTGTGATGACTTGAAGAGGTTCATAATGGATGAACTACATAAAATACCATATATTGGTCATCCAGGATACCAGAAGATTATCACGGCCACCAGGAAACAATTTTATTGGCCTGGATTGAAGAAAGACATAGCTAAGTACTTAGCCAAATGCATAGAATGCTAACAGGTTAAAGAAGAACACCAACACCCAACAGGATTATTACAACCTCTACCAATCCCAGAATGGAAATGGGAAACCATTTCCATGGACTTCATCACCAGATTACCAACATCGACCAAACAGAATGACGCCATCATGGTAGTGGTGGATAAATTGAGCAAGTCCACCCATTTTATCTCCGTCAAATCGACTTGCAAGGCAATAGATATCGCCAGCATACTCATGAAGGAGATATTCAAACTACATGGTATGCCTAAAAAGATCGTGTCTGACAGAGACACGAAATTTACTTCCAACTTTTGGAAATCCTTGATGGCTGGTCTAGAGACCAAAATATTGTTTAGCACAGCCTATCATCCTCAAACCGATGGACAGATGGAAAGGGTGAACCAAATATTAGAAGACATGCTAAGAATGCATGTAATGCATTAACCTAAAAAGTTTAAAGATTACCTACCACTGGTGGAATTCGCCTACAACAACGGCTACCAAGAATCCCTGAAGATGAGTCCTTTCAAAGTCCTCTATGGTAGACCGTGCAACACTCCAGTGAGTTGGAGTAACCTAGTAAAAAAAATTACTATTGGACCCAACATGTTGAAAGAAATGGAACAGCAAATGATTCAGATAAAACAAAATCTAAAGGTCGCTCAGAGCAGACAGAAAAATTACGCCAACCAAAAGAGATCTCCAAGAGAATTCAAGATAGGAGACCATGTATATCTCAGATTTAGGCCCAGGAAGAGTTCCCTAAGGATGGGAGCTTGTGAAAAGTTGGCACCTCGGTACTACGGACCCTTTGAAGTTTTAGATACAGTGGGACTTGTAGCCTATAGGCTAGCACTTCTTCCCATAGTAAAAGCACATAATGTTTTCCATGTTTCATTATTGAAGAAATATGTACACGATTCTAATCATATAATTGAATGGTATGTGATCCAGGTGGAACTAGAGGGAGAATTCCTTCCAAAACCTCAATGCATACTAGACAGAAAGGAAACCCCACTCAGGAACTGAACCATTGCACAGGTCAAGGTGCAATGGAAACATTTTGGCCCATATGAGGCTACGTGGGAAATGGAAGATGCCATGAAACAGGCATATCCAATTTTGTTTATTGTTGTACATACACATCATATTGATAGATAGAACATCAAGGATGATGTTCCTTTAAGGGGGAGGGAATTGCAACACCCTGTTTCCCCCAGTCTGTAAAAATAACTATATTGGCCAAGAACTATGGAAAACTCAAAGATGTGAATGTTTGATTTGACGGACCTTTGTATAAAAGGTTGATGAATGTAAATTATGTTATGAATATGTGTTGCATGACTGTTGGGAGGGATATATTCTAAAAGAGACCATGATGGCTAATGAGAGGTGGTGGAAGGGACCTGGAATGGTTGCGTTAACTTCCACTGAACCGATATCGTATTGGTTTTTACTTGCTCAGAGACCAAAGCAACTCTCTGACCCTGGAATGGATTTCCCGTCAGATTGGTAGGTGGGGGAGGCTCCTCAAGATTTAATGAGGGGATGGGGGTGAACCACCCATCCGTAGAATCTCTTAGACCTGACCATGGATGGGGGAATTTGCACCACACGCAATCTTGCAGAAAAGGAAAGAAAGGAAGTGTGGGTAGGGGGGGAGCGCGCGCGACAGCGATCGCGAAAGAGAACTGGAGAAAACTCTGGAAACACATAGAGTTCTGAACATATGAGAAGGAGAGTAACCTTCATCCTTGACTTCCGTGGAGATGGAAGTAGGAGACTGAATCTCAAAGCATTGTGGTCTAGCTCGAGGGTGTCTAGTGGTAAATCCGTTTGGAGTCACTAAGCCTACGGTTGGGTGGAAACGAGCACCCCTCTCAGCAGTTGCATCATGCCTGGTGTTTTTGATAAGTGTTATGTCCTGTATTTTGAATTGAATATCATGGACGCATGCTCATGCTTATACGCTCATAAATGGTTTCTGTATAGAAGAGTTTGCCTTGTGTTTTGATTGGAAATAATCGATGCGTGCTTATACTTATATGACCATAATCAGTTTATGTATAGAATGAATAAGTTCAGAATACGAGTCCGTTCCCTTGAGATTTGTCCCATCTACTTGACTCATGTTATTCCCTGGTTTGATTTCCCGAAGGCACCTCCTCCCGGGAAGTTTCCTCGCAGTCCAGAGTTGGAGTGAGTTCCTTGAAAGACTACCATTATAGTAAACCCATGAGTTTACTTTACCCCTGTCACAGAGTCATAGCTCGGCGAATTAGGAAGGCTTTTCAGTTAGGTCACCAAGCCTAGGGATAAATACCCAAGAACCCTCTGAAGGTCCAGATGACCTAGGTCTGGAAACGTTGTATAAGAAAGAGTAGTTCTCTCAGGATTCGAAGTATTGGGATTTTGAAGCCCCAAGAGGTTGAATCTCGAGAATCAAGCTCAGAAAGGATAGAAAGTCCCATCTATTGAAAGAGAATACCCCATCGTTTGGTAGACGAATGGTCAGAATCTTTTCGGAAATACCCCAGATTTGTCAAGACTGATGGATCTAGAGGAGGAGCGCAGGCGTTAATCCCTCGAATCCTTCAGCCTTCCCAAGTAGCGATGGGATCTAGGACCATAGATCCAAGGATCTGTCGGAGCTTTATGGACCATCAGATCAGGGGAGGCTCACCGCCGTTAATCTCATACATGAATTCTCATATCGGGAATTCGGGGATCGAAGTTTCGAAAGGTAAGGAAACTCTCTGCTGTGGATTTCCGCGAGTTGTGAAATCCCGGTATATGAAACCCTGAATCGGTTTAGCGTGAATAGGTTTCAGCGTTTCGGCACTCGGGAAACCAAAGGGTAAGACCCCTCGTTTTTGCCAGTCGTGAAATCCCAGTATACGAAAACCCGAATCAGTTTAACGTAAATAGGTTTTGGCGTTTCGGCACTCGGGAAACCAAAGGGTAAGACCCCTCAATTTCTCTAGTCGTGAAATCCCAGTATACGAAACCCCGAATTGTTTTAGTGTGAATAGGTTTCAGTGTTTAGGCACCCATGAAACCAAAGGGTAAGAGCCCTCGTTTTCGCCAGTCGTGAAATCCCGGTATACGAAACCCCAAATTGGTTTAGCGTGAATAGGTTTCAGCGTTTCGACACCCGAGAAACCAAAGGGTAAGACCCCTCGTTTTCGCAAGTCGCGAAATCCCGGTACCCGAAACCCCGACGTGCTCTATGGATGAGCCCTAGGTCACCGAACAAGGTATTGTGGTAGGAAGGAGGAGTCCTGAAATAATCTGGACTGTCCATTTGTAGGGGACATGTGGCAAAGATCTAAAGCCACCGGGGTTCTAGACATCAGAGGAATAGGATTGAAGACCCCGCCAGAAATCCCGAAAGGTAGAATGTCGAGATTTAATTCGGGCCATTGATCAAGTCAATGATCTGGACCATAGATCCGAATGATACCAGGCTTTCGAGTTTCGAGGATTCAAAAGGGAAAGGAGGAACGTTAGCATCGCGATTTCCCAAATCACAAAACCCTAAAATTATTTAGAGGAATAGCACCAGGTCATAGGATCGGTCATATGAAAAGCGACCCAAAGGAGGAGATAAGGATCCATTAGACCCTTTCAGGTTTCGGCATTTTGAAAGACAAAGAACAGGGGAACACTTGCATCATGATTCCCCGAATCGCGAAAGCCGGAAGCGCCTTTTGGTAAGGACCGTGGTCATAGCCAATGATCACATGGAGGAGGATAAGGGAAGGGATGGTCTACGCTAGGCTCCATATAAATTCGGGGATTCTGTCCCTCGAAGAAAAGACCAAAAGAAAAAGAAAATCTTTGTTGTCGTAGTGGGTGTGTGATAGTTTTGTTCAGCCCTAGAGGACAAAGACTACTAACATACTCTTGGAACCTAGGAAAAAATGCCAATAAATCAGTAGAGGCTTATGCACTTCTCAAAGGGGCTCAAATAGAAAAGGACCATCATATCAACCAGGTGATCATCCTAGGAGAATCTAAGATGATAATAAGGTACTTCATCAAAATCATAAACCCAGAGAAATCTATTCTGAAAAGAATCATCGATAGAGCCTATTAGCACTAGGAATCACCCTCAGACTGTAATGAGGATAAGCCTAGTACCCATCATTTATACAGTAAATGTAAATGAGTTTTAAGGGGATCAAATGGATAAGACTCGAGATAATGACGTTTAGAAAATCTGGGCTGGCATGCAAAAGCAATTGAGGTCTTGTATCAACTTCAATCAATAAGTTGGAGTAAAGGTGAATAGGAGGAAGACTTTGGTGAGAAAGTGTAGAGGTCTTCTATGGACATCAAGTCTTCCAACAGCCTAAGGAGGAGAAAACACAAACACAAGATCCTCTTGAATTCAAATTTTCAAGGAAACTGAAAGACATTATAAAAACATTATAATCAAACATTCATCATAATACAGTTACAATAATCCATGTGAATCAGTCAATCATGAACTCTCTCAGTATAAGAGGCAAATAAGATGGAAGAATAAAGATGACTTAGATTAATCAAGAAGTCTCAAATCAAGTTACATAACCAAAGAACTAGAGTTCTTCATCAAAACATTACAATAAGGGAACCTAGCTCAACCATCAACCCTTACAAAATATAAAAAATGCCTATATATAAGCAGAACTGTTGCAGCCATCAGGAGTGTGATCGGATTGTTGCATTCAAAGTTTTCAGTCGACATATTCTCTGTCAGACTATGCAAACAATCTTGTGTTGTCAAACACGAGCTCTTCCGTCTAAACCTTCTCTGTCAGACTGTGCATGCATCTCTCTGTTAGATACAAGCTCAAATCTTCCATTTCTTTTTGGCTTTCCATTTATGTGATGAGACGAGGTCTCAACCACCGCTCTAATTCCCAGTAACTGCCTTCATCGGGATCAGGATGAGGCATGACACCCATAATTGTTCTTAGATGGTGCCAACGACTTCTGCGAGTCAATTTTGACACCTCGAGGTTATGAAGATCTTCTTCTGTGACCAATATAGGCGCAGCAGGTGGCGATCCGATAGCGTATGCACAGGGGTGGTGTGAAACGAAATGCTTGGTGAAAACTTGCATGGCATGATGAGTGAGCGACGGTCACATGGAAGTAATCGAAGGATGTTGGAGCTTTTCAAAACCAAAACATTTCATTTTTCCTGTGAAAATCATGGGCAGAATGCCACATGATTTATATCAAAATTCTCCTGAGGGTAAACCTCAAGTATTCTTGATTCCTATGAAATAGGTTGCAAATTATGGTGTTAACAGAACCAAGGACACACTTTCTTCCATGATCCCCTCCTTTTATCATGTTCGATGAGCCAACAACGAGAGTGCAGATGAGCAAGATAGCAAAGCCATAGGCAGAAGAACAGGTTACTTGGAAATTTTGGGTAGGACTAAGTTTCAAGCACCCCCTTAATGCCTCTATGCTCTAGCACACTCACATCGACACTCCACACAACATCCATATCCGATTGGCTCTCCAACACATCAGCTCCTCAAAATGATCTCTCATCATGTCTAGGGGATATGAGTACTTAGCCAGATCTCGGAACATGAGAAGGGGTATGTTGAAGCCTACGAATCATGATATCAAGTGCTGCAAAAATTTTCTCCCCACATGGGATCCTCCATATGAGGACAATCCCGCATTTCACTTTCACCTTTCCCCTTACCCCTCCATTAATGGCACGGGAGATAACGGATTAGGAAAAGTTCAAAGTAAGGCTCCGCAACATGTGGATGTTGGAAGTGCAATCCACCTCATCTCATGGGCGTCATTTCACACGTTCGAGAATGGTTTCCATGAGAGGACCATAGGAAGGACAGAGATTGGTTCATTTATTTTACATCCACAAGAAGTTTTGTGAAATAATAAGCCTATCCGGTGAAAGGAAACACATCGGAAATTGAAGCCAGATTTTAGAAAGCAATTACAGAGTAGAAAAGGAAGAGGCAAGGGCCACGACTCAAGAGTGAGGTGATAACATCGGTTGGCCTAGAGGACATAACAAGAAACTCCATAGAGTAGGAATTATGCATGGAGATTGGAATAGGATCCAATTGGAATTGGGTACTTCAAGCAGCAATACAGCCCGAAGAGAAGCGACCACAGACAAAATTCCCAAAGCACAATGACACACACAAAACTCAAACCCAGGAAGTAGTATTGGAAGTGCAGGTGCATGTATCATACCAAAAGTCTCAGGAAAGATACACCTTCCAGTGTAACTGTCAAAATGGATCAATGCCCACGACAGGAAAATTGAGAGGAGTAGATGGTGGATGAAAATTTCATCACCACCCAACTTCTGGCCCTAAGATTGGATTCACACAACACCACTCTAAGCTTCACGATGGAAACCTTGTCTCAACATAGAGCCCTGATAGCCCAACTCCAAGATGAAGTAGATTTCTTAAGAAGACAAGGTGAAATATTAGAAGAATTGCATGGTACCAGAGCCCATGAATCTGCAGAACAAAGCCAAAGTGAGGAGTGCGGGATTAGAGTCGTCCCAGTCCTGCCAGACTTGAACATCGCCCTGGAAATTCCTCTAGAGGAAGCTCAAGGCCCAGAGGACAAGAAGCAGTAAGAATGGTAGACAATTCCAAACTTTGTAATTACAGCTATGTCTAATAATCTCTTAATGTAAGCAATATTTAAAACAACTTGTTTTTATAGATATCAACAACAGTCTTTTTGGACAAGTCCTTGTAGTAAGCTATCATATTTCCTTGTAGTTGGCTCCTTGAATCAGCACCCTTTTTGTACACAACGACTTCAGTCATGCCTTATATATATATATATATATATATATATAATCTTTCAATTTCTGTAAAAAAAAAAACCGACCCACCTTCTGACATATTCATATTGAGTAAGCGCTTCATAAGAAATACATTGTTGGAGGCTCAAGATTTTTCATATAGTTTAACCAATGCCTTAATCGGATCTTTTGTTGTTTTTTTTTAAATATTGGAATCCACCAATGTTACGAGGCATAGTTGTATTGTTCCTAGTCATGCCTTTCTGTCAAGAACATACCATTCTTCATAGTCACCCTCTCCTTTTCTATTCTTACCAATGGTAGGGAAATATTATTCTAATATTGATAGTCATCAATTTGCATCTTCTATAGCTGGTAGTTTTTTCCTTTAAACTTATCGACCCTAAACTTTCCTTCTTCCACCATTACTCCCACCTGAACTAGGAACCCTCCTTTCCTCTGAGTTTATCGACGAAATAAACCTTTGTCTCTGATACCAATTGTTAGGAATAGGATCACCGAGCAATAATGATAAAAAAAAATCAAAATGAATGTGGAAACAAGATATAAAAGAAAACAATGCAAGAGAGACATCAATATACATGGTTCACCTGATATGGGCTACATCCACGGAGAAACAACCAATTCTTCTTTTATTCTATCTAGAAAAATGAAGGGATGCCACCTACAACACATTCATTTCAACCTCCTCTTTTCTCTCTCATAGTCTCCTCTCTCAGTGATCTGAACCTGGGAATGATAA
Source organism: Picea sitchensis (assembly GCA_010110895.2). Lineage (NCBI taxonomy): Eukaryota > Viridiplantae > Streptophyta > Pinopsida > Pinales > Pinaceae > Picea > Picea sitchensis. The sequence continues at coordinate 113,226 of SNQJ01S0000261.1, forward strand.
GTTTCCAATAATTGGTTGATTATGTCACTCCTTCAAAAGGGTCATTTATAGATCGTTTTACTTGAGTGATTTGCAATTAAAGGTAAAGTTAAAGTCTTATGCACTTGAATTCAAAGTGAATGAAAACCTCTTTAGTCTTCCTTATGGGAAATATGTCATTCTTTCTTTTAACATCCTATGTGTGGAAATTCATGGAAAAACAGCATAAGAACATAATACACATAATGGATAAGACACTTCACTTGATAACGGAGTTCACCCTTGCAATGGGCTACCTCTCCGGGTCATGCTCCAAAGCCTGACCTCTTTATTCTCCCCGATGTAATGATGTCGCTCCTTTACAAGTTGTAAGGCCAAAGTCCCCTTTCAATGATGGCAACAAGAGACCAGGATTTGATCAAGAATGTATCAGCTTCACAAGTTCTACTCACAAGGCATCCATGATGCTGACATGGACATCATTCCCCCATACTCAATACATAAAAATATGAATAATAAAATATGAACCCCATCAACATGGAGCCATAAAAAATCCTTAGATTTATTGCTCAAATCCAAAACATAAATATGCATCCCATACAAAAGATCTTGAAACCAGGGGAATCAAAACTACTTCATTGGCCACTTGTCATGCAAGTGCCACAATTTATTTGTCACATATAACTGATTGATTTGATTTCAAAGAAGAATAGATAGAAGGAATAAGTTGATCTTGTTGCCTTGATGCAGCCTCTCTCTGCTCCTTCAGACCTATAACACGCATGCTATGTTGCAACATTTAATGACAAAACAACATAATGAAAAGCATGCTTACATTGACTTCTACAACACTTAGCTTTCTTATCTGAATCTATGTTGAAAAAAAAGACCTCGTCATTGAATTTGCGTCGCCGAATTACCTAAAAATGACTGTCAAATCGTCTCCATCCGAATCAGACATTTTCAGGCCAAAGAGACACCCCTGCCTCGGTTACCGTGCCACTACCTCTGCAATAAATGACTCATTTTGAAATTAATCTACTGAAGTTTTGCTCAGATCATAAAACTAACACCATCGTTGCGTTCATGGCATCATTTTACCTAAAAATGACTATCTCCATGCCTCGATCTTGTTGGTTGTGGAGCCTGATTATCTTCCTGATTCAGAGGTCCTTGCTTTCAGCCATGTTTATACCCCATGAAGTATTTACACCCCAAAAGTATGTACACTCTTCCACGCAAGGGAGTGCAGAGGGGGGGTACCCCCTCTGTGGGGTCCGGGGGGGCTACCCCCCGGTTGGGGGGTCTAGGGGCAAAGCCCCCGAAGGAAAAATTACCTTGTAAATGTATATTGTAATTTCATTGTAAATCTGGACCATTCATTATAAGGTCGCAGATATAACGGTAGAGATTATGTTAGGGTTTTTTTCCCTAGAAGGAAACCCTCTTTTATGAGGGAAATGTATTGCGGCTATGGTTGATGGCGAATATTGTATTATGAGATAGGAAACTGTGAGAGAAAGAAGAGGAAGTTACAGTGGGTTTGTTGTAGGTTGTATCCCTTCATTTGCTAGATAATAATAAAGGAAAGACCTGGCAATTTCTCTAGTGGACGTAGCCCACACTGGGTGAACCACGTAAATATGTGTCTCTATTGTATAGTGTATCTTCTGTATTTTTTTCCCGCATTTGTTTTATTTTATCGCTACATGGTCCTGTTTTTCTAACAACTGGTATCAGAGCGAAAGATAACTCGTAGGAAAAGAGGGTTCCTGGTTTGAGTGGGAGCAATGTCGAAAGATGGAAAGTTTAGGGTCAAGAAATTTAATGGCCAAAACTACCAGTTATGGAAGATGCAGATGGAAGATTATTTATATCAGAAGGATCTATTCCTACCATTGGGTGGAGTAGCAAAGAAGTTGATGGCCATGAAAGACGAAGAATGGGAGATTCTTGACAGAAATTCTCTAGGAATGATATGACTGAGCCTGGCAGTGTCGGTGGCTTTCAATATTTCCAAAGAAAAGACAACGAAGGGTTTGATGGATGCATTGGCCAAATTGTATGAAAAACCCTCGGTGTCTAATAAGGTATTTCTAATGAAGAGATTATTTAATATGAAGATGTCAGAAGGTGGGTATGTTGCAGATCATTTAAATGAATTTAATACGGTTACTAATCAACTAAGTTCTGTAAAAGTGGACTTTGATGATGAGTTCAAGGCTCTTCTAATCTTGTGCTCATTTCCAGAAAGCTGGAACAACTTGGTCATGGCTATAAGTAACTCTGTCTCTAGTTCAAATAATTTAAAATTTGATGATGTTGTTGGTGTTATCCTTAGTGAGGAAATGTGATGGAAAAGCACATGTGAGACATCAGGTAATGCATTGAACATGGAGAACAGGGGAAGACAAAAGGATAGAGGAAAGGGCTCAGGGAACTGCAGAAATTCTAGGAAGGGAAGATCCAAATCCAGACTTGGAAAGATAGAGTGATGGAATTGTGGGAAGAAAGGACATCCGAAGAAAGATTGCAGAGCTCCAAAGAAACAAAGAGATGGACAACAAGAGAGAAATCAGGAAACAAATGTAACAGGTGATGTGTTACAAGATGCTTTGATTCTTTCTGTAGATAATATTTCTGAGTCTTGGGTAGTAGATTCAGAAGCTTCATTTCATGCCACACCCCATAGGAAACATTTTCTAGATTATGTTCAAGGTGATTTT
>SNQJ01S0000261.1:115980-128275 GCA_010110895.2 Picea sitchensis
TTGGAATGGGAAAGGTAAAAATAAAGCAACGAAATGGAAACCAATGGTTGTTGAAAGAGGTAAGACATGTTCCAGATTTAAGGAAAAATCTAATTTCAACAGGGCAGTTGGCAAGTGAAGGTTGTATATCCATATTTACAGATCAGATGTGGAAGGTCATCAAAGGATCATTGGTGATAGAGAAGGGAGAGAAGGTAGGTACATTGTATTTATGTACTGGTAATACTGACTCTTCTATCTCTTTAGCTTATACAGGAGTGGTGTAACACCCTGTTTCCCCCAAATTTGTGATTAATCCTAATACAGGAATTACCATGCTAAAGCATGATGAAAATATGAATGTATGATGTGAATGGACCTTATGAAGAAGGTCGATAAATGTAAATAACATTATGAATTTATATTGCAGGACTGTTGAGAGGGGATGTGCAGAAAAAGAGACCACGATGGCGGTGGAAGGCACCTGGAAAGGTGGTGTTAACTTCCACCAAGAATTAATACCGTATTTGGACTCCACTGGCCCGGAGAACCAAAAGCAGCTCGCTGGCCCCAAATTTAATGTCTCGCAGGTTGGTAGGCAAGTGGCTTGATGAGGGATGGGATGGTGAACCGCCAATCCGTAGAGCCGTCAGGTCTGATCGACACGAGGGTAATCATGCCACACGCAACCTCGCGAGAGGATAACGCATGTGGAAGAAGCGATTGTGGGGGAGACGCGAGGGGAACTCTGGCATTACGCAGAGTGAGTGATAGCAGAGAGGAAGGATTGCAACCTTCGCTCCTGGTCACTGGCAGACAGAGAGATGCAGTCTCAGAGCATCGTGGTCTCAGCTCAGGGGTGGCTAGTGGTAAATTCGTTCAGAGTCGCTGAGCCTACGGTTGGGTGGAAACGAGCACCCCTCTCAGCAGTTGCACCCACTTCTGAAGTTATTTCTGATAAGTGTTTTGTTCATATTGCATCTTGAAATTCATATGCTGACATATATGCTCATAAACTGTGAAATGGTGAACAATTACAGTATAAGAATGGATGTGTAGTGTTTTGATAAGTAATGTTAGATATATGCTTATAACAAAAATACCACGCATGGATTATGTTGATACATGAATTTAATTAGGCATGAGTCGAACTAAGATAGGTTTCTACCCCGTTCTCGGAAAGCTGTTTACCCGTATCTACCTCCGGAAATGCCCCGGTATAGATCTCTTCACAGAGATTTCCTCCTTAAAAAGGTTCACCAAGAACCCAGAAAAAGGACTTGAATTCACAACTCTTATTAACCCTGTACGAGGAGGAATGACCATCTTAAGGTTCCAAGGTAGCAGTGTAGTGATATGTAACAAATCGACGAATGATATTTCGTCGGGTGACCCATAGCCATTCACGACCGTTAGATTGACGGAAGTAACAAAGGCATTACATACCTTGCCCTTTTTCCCTCTATATTCGTGAACAACGAGGAAATCGGGATCATAGATCCCAAGACCCAGGAGAACATTTGGACCATGGATGTTTCCACATCCACGAAGTAGTGGAAGAATGCACAAGGTGGGACAATCTGAGCCGTTGGATCTCATCAGAGATCCCGTCGGTCGTTGGATCGGGTTAAGATGCTCGGAGTTTAGTCTCTGGAGTGTGCGCAGGAAGAATGGATCTAGACCATTGGATCTTGGTCTGATTACCTGTCAGCCGTCGGATCGGACAGGTGTCAGAGATTCGGAGAGAGTCGGGATGTTGGCCATCGAGATATCGGAGATCCTGAGGTCGAGGGAATCTGGAAACTGTAAGTCTCGAAACAGCGAGATCATGTCTGGATCGTTCATCAGGTTGGGCACATAGCGGAGATCTGAAGGGAGTCGGAGATCAGAGTTTCGCAAGTCCAGAGGATGAGGCATCCAGGACAATCGAAGTAGCGAACCCCGAGAGTTCATCTGGACCATCCATCCATTTGGGACGCGTGTCAGAAATTCACAGAGAGTCAGGATATTTGGCATCGGGAAATCAGAGTTCCTGAGGTCGAAGGAGTTGGGACATCACAAGTCTCAAAATCCCGACGAGATCAGAGCCGTCCATTTTTTAGGACACGTGGCAAGGTCGAGAGCCCATCGGCATATCGAAGTTTTGGAAGGCAAGACTTCTGGAGCACTAAAAGTCACGAAAGCGCGAGATTGGATCCGGACCATCCACTTGTGGGGACGCGTGGCAGAGATCCAGGCCATCGGGGAAAGTCCCGACGAGGAGGTCGTCCATCGGAGTTTGGTTCATTGGGATATCGGAGATCCCAGTGACAAGTTATCTGTGCACTTTGGAATCGCGAAACGTGAAACCCCGATCAGTGGGGGACAACTGTCAATGCAGCGGAGAATTAGGATTCAATGAGTCGGGAATCCCGTGGACGTATGTATTGTGGTATTGAAATCCCCGAAGCCCCGATGGGGGATAAGACTGCGGTCACGAGGATTGTTGTCATGTGAGATAGGAGCCTAGCTAGGAGGGCTAGTGCATAAAAGGGCGCATCAGAATTCAGAGAATCGCGATTCCTGGGGACGTTCGCATTCCGATATTGGAAAGTCTGAAACCCCGATGGGATACAAGGCGGTGGTCTTGTGAGATAAAGGTCATGTGGACCGAGAGCTTAGCCGGGAGGGCTAGTAGGAATTGGAGTGCATCGGGAATTTGAAGTCCAAACCTCGATGGAGGATAAGGCTGCAATCTTATGAGAGAGGTCATATGGACCAGAAGGCATGGCCACAAGGGACTAAGGCCGGAAGAGGGCTTATCGAAGATTCGAGGGCTCTGTGGTCGAGAGTCTGGATTTTTGGGACGGTAAACCCCGATGGACGGAAGAGATTCTGTCAGAGGATCTCAGGGTCTGTCCTGACCATTAGATGTGGAAACAAGACGTTAACTTAAGCTAGGGCGGGGTTATTATTTAGGATAAGCACCGAGTATATCTGGACGATCAGAGTCCACCTACCCAGATCTATGGCTGAGGTTCCACTCCAGAGCCCCCTTACTGTTCTGCCTTTAACGGTAGGGGGTGGGCGTCCGAAATTGGATGCGCAACTCTCGAACGGTCGAAATTTACTCATCGTGATCAACGGCTTCCCAGTGGATTCCGGACCCCCTTTCCATTCTACCTTTAACAAGGGGGGGGGGGGTCCGAAATAGTGTGGCATGTGAAGTAGGGTCCCTCCCTGTCATATCGACCACCGTGTCACGTTTCCCTCTCGCCACCTATATTACACCTAAACGCGCGACAGGGCTTGTTCTCATTGGCAGTTCTCTACTCCTATTGAGATTTGTTCCTATTGGCCAATTTCTGAACCGGTAGGGATTCGACCCCATTGGTCGGTCGCTAGCCCTGCCAGGGTTCGGTGGTTGCAGAGTCGAACGTTTAGACATTACTGTAGCGCCGAGGCGCGAAATCCAAATAGGCACTACATTCAAATTGAACCATGATCATGACCCGCGATCGCATGAGAACAGAGAAGAAGAGATAAAGAGCCAGTTTGCGTTGGGTCTCCATGGTTATTTAAGGGTTCGAGTCCGATAGAGGACCGGAAAAATTTGATTTAGGTAGTGGGTATGTTACAAAGTGGTATTAGAGCATGGTTACAACACTTGGCCTGCTTGGGCTCAGGCATGAGCCGTGTTAAAAGATATTGTTATCTACGTTTCTCTTTGAGGAGGAGGACTGCAGAATGAAACTATAATTTGGAAATTTCTTTAAACCCTCTGTTAAAATGGTAACTACTCTCAAAGGAGTAGGGGTGCAGTGATCATTATTACTGATCAGATCTGAGTGCAAATAACGGAGGTGGAATAAATTGTGCTAGGAAGCTACACGAGCCGGACAAGGGACATGAACTAAGTTGTTCTATTTTAGTATGACAATGACCACCTACTAAAACAGGTAGAGTCTCTTGCGATTAAGATGGTTGGTTAGATAAGGGTTAAGACCCAAGTGAAGAAACCCTTCATTATTTGGGAAATCTGGTAAGGACTGGTAGGATCCTTAGAAAGTTATGATTTCTACATTATTAAGAGACTAAACCCTGAGCATACAATTCCTCATGATTGAGAGGATTGGTGAAAATACGTAGCGTCAGATTTACCTGACCTATAATGGTTAGAATCGACCATGAGGATAACCTGTTTAAGGAGTCCTTTGGGACTATTGTTAATTTCCAAGAGTGACCCTTGTTGGTCGTTTTCATAAAGAGAGGGTAACACCGTATGAGTTGGACTATGAGACTAGTCCGGTAGGAAACCTAATAAGCTCAGGAGCAATAGTATCCGTTATATTGGAATCAACGAGAGCCATTGATCTAGAGCTTTGAGGTTTCGTCTATAGGGGAAATGGAAGCGTAGACTTCCCAAAGTCACGCCAGGTAAATCATCGATTTAATCAGGACCATTGATTGTCGGGGAGATCTGGACTGTGGGATACAAATTGTCGGGCCCGCTTAGAATAGAAGCTTGGGAAGCCGGTGGAGCATTGTCCATGGGTTTGCCGAAATACGGGATCCTGACGCGTGTCTGAGAATTGACCCCAGGTTCTGAGCGAAGGGTCATGTGGATGAAAGAGCCGACAAAACCCTAGCTTCGGTCTTTTGGGTTTTCAGATTTCAGGAATCAAGGAAACAAAGTTCCTTGCAACGAAAATTCCGAAATCGCGAAATGCGAAGCGCCTTTTAGTTTGGATCGCGAGCACCGCCGGTGGTCGCGTGAGGAAAAGGTGTGAGATAATATGATGAATAGTGCATGAGTCAATGCATCGAGGAACTTCACATTAAGAAGCCTGATACTCATACCAGTAAGGTATGAATGGTATCTTGAATGTGAAAGTAATGCACATGTATGATGTAAGAGTATAAATATACTAAAGGCCCAACATGATGGCCTTGATGAGTGAAACATGAGGCAAGACTTACACTTTCCAAAATCGAATAAATACCATGGATGTATGGTTGACTCTGTTCTGAAGAGTCATGAAGGATCTGTCTTGAAGGATAGCTTAAAGGAAATGTACTCCATATCCCCGGGAAAGATCCAATACAATTAAATGAAAGAGTAAATGAGCAAGGATGCTCTGTTGTCATGATAAGAGGCAAATGGTTATGCCTTTGCAGATCACAATGAGAAGGACTGTGAACAATCCTGAGATGACTAATTTTAAAAATGGAAATGTATGTAGGCTATGAAATATAACTATGATAGCTACATGAAGGCCTAGGATTATGAAAGTGGTTAAGTACATCGTAGATGTAAGTTAACAAAGATGCATGTTATATTCCTTAAGGGAATATTTGGTAGACCACTAAAAAGCTAACTCAAGGTTGAGGCCATCACAGATGGTGATGGATCTGCAACAAGGAAGTTGCATGTTGAAGGAGTTCCTGATGAAGGAACTATATAAGGTCTCTATCAGAAGAACAGAGTCACAACCCTGATAATTGTTGAAGGTTGGACAAGGAGATGCAAGGCCTGTCCATGTATAAGAATCCTGGATTACATTTTGAAAAAAAAAAAAAAATCATGTAAGTAATAGAAGACTAATAACCGAATATTGACCATTCTGATAACCTAATGGAAGTTTTTAGGATGCACATGTTCCTGACTCATTATGAACAAAGAGTTGCTACTAAAGCATGTTGAAGTATCCTAAGAGTTAGGATGGACCTAAACCAGGGCTGCTAAAAAAAAAGAGCAGTTGTGGAAACCTGTTTGGTTGGTAAGAGGTCAATAAACCCCTGAGTATGATTAACTGAATAAATGAGTATGTTTAATCGATACAGCTTGGTTGAAGTTGTGATTAAGGAAAGGCAGTGAGACCTTAGAGATAACTTGACTGGGCTAAAAATCCCGGGCGATGTAGAAAGAATTGGGAGAAGGGGAGAGCCCTCAATTCTTCCCTTGTTGTGCATTACGTTTCTATGGAATGAGGAAGCCAGTACATTGATGAACGAAAATGATTTGACACCATAATAATGATGGTTGTAATGATGTGAAAATGATTGATAACTATTGTGTTACACTCATGAAAAACATTAAGGATAATGTGATGAAAGTGCATACTGATATGCTAGACATGCCTGAAAATGTTTTTATTAAACGCTATGATATTTGCATTTCAATTTCATGATGATTAATATGCCTATGGTGTATGTCATGTGTAGAAAGGAATAATACTGGAACTGTTGAGGAAGACAGTTGCCAATAATGAACAACCTCAAGCAGAGGGTGACCATGGAAACGCTGCGGTCGAAAGGTTGTTGACGGGACTGTGGAAATCCCGCTAAAGTACTACTGATAAGTTAGAGGACAGAGAAAGGGTGCAAGCAGCCAAGAACAGGTATAAAGGTATTCATGCCCGTGTGGCGCTGGGTATGAAGGGATTTGGTAAGAACCCCTTCTGAAATATTTATTATTGCATGCTATACCTGAAAATTGAAAAGGACAGTTGTATGCCTTGGATACCCGAGTAGGGTATGATTCGATGAGGATGACCTGAATAATGGAGGCATGAACCTCTGGTAGTAAACATTGGTTGTAACCCTCAGAAAAATTCATGAACTGATATGTCATGAACACGTGGACCAATCAAGGAACGACTGAAAACAAAAAGTGCTCATAGATAGCATGTTGCACGGAATTACTTCCAGAAAATTCATATTTGCATAAAGGACAAACAATGGATTTCTCATTGAGGAAGGAGGACCTTCCAACATTTTTACTCACGAGGTATAGGTGTTAGAGAAAATCAAATGCGGGTGGCCATGAGTATTGGCACCACGGTTATTAATGAAGGCATAATGCGTGAGCGCATTCATGCGAAACTTTTAAGTCTAATATGTAGTAATTTGGGGTCGTGGTCGGCCTATAACAGGAACCGTGGATTCTATTGTAAGAATGAATGAAAACGAGTAGACCATATGAGGAGAAGATCGGTTAAATCCTGACACCCCATGACCCAGAGCTAGTCCTAAAGTGTTACGAATTTGAAATCAATGCAAGAATGCATTGGGTATGAATGCGGCCATAGATAGTGGCACCTCTGTTAAAACACTTTGAAATGTTGAATTACGTTTGTGTGTGTATATATATATATGTGTGTGTGTGTGTGTGTGTGTGTGTGTACATAGAGAATCTAACCATTTTGATTGGCTGATTGAGGAATGAATTGCAGGAAGCAGGGGTCATGGATATGGTTGTAAGGTAAGCCCATAGGAAAGACCGATTGCCTGCTGGGCAAAACTACAAGGAATGGTTTTTCCTTTTGAGGAAGTAATTTAATCATTAAGTATGCACAATTTTAAGATTGTTATGGTGATGTAGTAAAGGTGCAATAATATATATATATATATATACCTAGAAAAGCTAACAAGTTGTTTGGCCGAATGAAGTTGAAAGTGCAGGAAGCAAAGGGGTCTTGGATAATGGCAGCATTGTAAGCCCATAATGAAGTCCAATTGCCTGCTGAGCCAAACCATTTTGGGGAGGAAAGTCCCATAATTATGAATTTGGTTCCTGTGCGGAACAAATATGAAAAAAAATCATGAGAACGGACAAATCTGTGGGTGACAGGTTCGCAATAAAGTTGCGAAAGTTAGAATTAATAATGATGTCTCATGAATTTTTTTGCGAATGGAGATGAACATGACTACTACTAATCCATGAAAACCCTATGATGAGTCATGATCGCCTGAAATAAATTTGTATTGAGCAAGTACGAGGGACGCCTCAACTGTAAGACTCGATAGAGTCTCTAAAATTCTTCCTGTGCGAGAAAACCTTGGCAGGGCAAGATGGATCGCCCGAGAGACTGTATAACAGTGAAGGGGATACCTGAGCCTGGGCCTGGAGGGTGAGTGACTGCAAGGAAGAGGAGACCTTAATAATTTGTGAAAACTATTGGGATAATGCACATAGTGGGTAGTTTCCCGTGCAAGGAAAACCTTGGAAAGAAAGATGCAATTATGGTGGCTCTTGTGAGCTATTGAGATGGAATTATGCATCCAACGGGTATGTCAGGGAGAACGATGAGAATGATAACAAAATTACCATGCGGATACAAATCCACGAGCTGCACAGATAAGTATTGTGCTAAGAGTATGAAATTTTCCTTTTTCTTTTGAAATTTGAACATCAGTAAAATGTTTTGCACAAAATTGTGAATTAGTGTGCTTGTTGTCCAGGAATTATTGAAGGAATATGACAAAGATCAAGACGTCGGAAGTGGCCGAATAAGAAAGGCATGACATGTGTTTTGAGAAAGAACACCGAGGGCGATGTTCCTTTAAAGGGGAGGGAATTGTAACACCCTGTTTCCCCCAAATTTGTGATTAATCCTAATACAGGAATTACCATGCTAAAGCATGATGAAAATGTGAATGTATGATGTGAATGGACCTTATGAAGAAGGTCGATAAATGTAAATAACATTATGAATTTATATTGCAGGACTGGTGAGAGGGGATGTGCAGAAAAAGAGACCACGATGGCAGTGGAAGGCACCTGGAAAGGTGGCGTTAACTTCCACCAAGAATTAATATTGTATTTGGACTCCACTGGCCCGGAGAACCAAAAGCGGCTCGCTAGCCCCAAATTTAATGTCTCGCAGGCTGGTAGGCGGGCGGCTTGATGAGGGATGGGATGGTGAACCGCCCATCCATAGAGCCGTCAGGTCTGATCGACGCGAGGGTAATCGTGCCACACGCAACCTCGCGAGAGGATAAGGCGTATGGCAGAAGCGATTGTGGGGGAGATGCAAGGGGAACTCTGGCATTACGCAGAGTGAGTGATAGCAAAGAAGAAGGATTGCAACCTTCGCTCCTGGTCACTGGCAGGAGATGAACATGACTACTACTAATCCATGAAAACCCTATGATGAGTCATGATCGCCTGAAATAAATTTGTATTGAGAAAGTACGAGGGACGCCTCGACTGTAAGACTCGATAGAGTCTCTAAAATTATTCCTGTGTGAGAAAACCTTGGCAGGGCAAGATGGATCGCCCGAGAGACTGTATAACAGTGAAGGGGATACCTGAGCCTGGGCCTGGAGGGTGAGTGACTGCAAGGAAGAGGAGACCTTAATAATTTGTGAAAACTATTGGGATAATGCACATAGTGGGTAGTTTCCCGTGCAAGGAAAACCTTGGAAAGAAAGATGCAATTATGGTGGCTCTTGTGAGCTATTGAGATGGAATTATGCATCCAACGGGTATGTCAGGGAGAACGATGAGAATGATAACAAAATTACCATGCGGATACAAATCCACGAGCTGCACAGATAAGTATTGTGCTAAGAGTATGAAATTTTCCTTTTTCTTTTGAAATTTGAACATCAGTAAAATGTTTTGCACAAAATTGTGAATTAGTGTGCTTGTTGTCCAGGAATTATTGAAGGAAGATGACAAAGATCAAGACATCAGAAGTGGCCGAATAAGAAAGGCATGACATGTGTTTTGAGAAAGAACACCGAGGACAATGTTCCTTTAAGGGGGAGGGAATTGTAACACCCTGTTTCCCCCAAATTTGTGATTAATCCTAATACAGGAATTACCATGCTAAAGCATGATGAAAATGTGAATGTATGATGTGAATGGACCTTATGAAGAAGGTCAATAAATGTAAATAACATTATGAATTTATATTGCAGGACTGGTGAGAGGGGATGTGCAGAAAAAGAGACCACGATGGCAGTGGAAGGCACCTGGAAAGGTGGCGTTAACTTCCACCAAGAATTAATACTGTATTTGGACTCCACTGGCCTGGAGAACCAAAAGCGGCTCGCTGGCCCCAAATTTAATGTCTCGCACGCTGGTAGGCGGGCGGCTTGATGAGGGATGGGATGGTGAACCGCCCATCCGTAGAGCCGTCAGGTCTGATCGGCGCGAGGGTAATCGTGCCACACGCAACCTTGCGAGAGGATAAGGCATATGGCAGAAGCGATTGTGGGGGAGATGCAAGGGGAACTCTGGCATTACGCAGAGTGAGTGATAGCAGAGAGGAAGGATTGCAACCTTCGCTCCTGGTCACTGGCAGACAGAGAGACACAGCCTCAGAGCATCGTGGTCTCATCTCGGGGGTGGCTAGTGGTAAATTCGTTGGGAGTCGCTGAGCCTATGGTTGGGTGGAAACGAGCACCCCTCTCAGCAGTTGTACCCACTTCTGAAGTAATTTCTGATAAGTGTTTTGTTCATATTTCATCTTGAAATTCATATGCTGACATATATGCTCATAAACTGTGAAATGGTGAGCAATTACAGTATAAGAATGGATGTGTAGTGTTTTGATAAGTAATGTTAGATATATGCTTATAACAGAAATACCACGCATGGCTTATGTTGATACATGAATTTAATTAGGCATGAGTCGAACTAAGATAGGTTTCCAGCCCGTTCTCGAGAAGTTGTTTACTTGTATCTACCTCCAGAAATGCCCCGGTATAGATCTCTTCATGGAGATTTCCTCCTTAGAAAGGTTCACCAAGAACCCAAAAAAAGGACTTGAACGCACAAGTCTTATTAACCCTGTATGAGGAGGAATGGCCCTCTTAAGGTTCTAAGGTAGCAGTGTAGTGATATGTAACAAATCGACGAATGAGATTTTGTCGGGTGACCCATAGCCATTCACGACCGTTAGATTGATGGAAGTAATGAGGGCATTACATACCTTGCACTTTTTCCCTCTATCTTCGTGAACAACGAGGAAATCGAGATCATAGATCCCAAGACCCAGGAGAACATTTGGACCATGGATCTTTCCACATCCACGAAGTAGTGGAAGAATGCACAAGGTGGGACAATCTGAGCTGTTGGATCTCATCAGAGATCCCATCGACCATTGGATCAGGTTAAGATGCTCAGAGTTTCATCTCTGGACTGTGCGCAGGAAGAACAGATCTAGACCGTTGGATCTTGGTCCGATTACCCGTCAGTCGTCAGATCGGACAGGTGTCAGAGATCCAGAGAGAGTCGAGATGTTGGCCATCGGGATATCAGAGATCCTGAGGTCGAGGGAATCGGGACACTGTAAGTCTCGAAATAGCAAGATCAGGTCTGGACCGTTCATCAGGTTGGGCACGTAGCGAAGATCTGAAGGGAGTCGGAGATCGGAGTTTCGCGAGTCTAGAGGATGAGGCATCCAAGACAACCGAAGTCGCAAACCCCGAGAGTTCATCTGGACCGTCCATCCATTTGGGACGCGTGTCAGAAATCCGCAGAGAGTCGAGATATTCGGCATAGGGAAATCGGAGTTCTTGAGGTCAAAGGAGTTGGGACATCACAAGTCTTGAAATCCCGACGAGATCAGAGCCATCCGTTTGTGAGGACACATGGCGATGTCGAGAGCCCATCAGCATATCGGAGTTTTGGAAGGCAAGACTTCCGGAGCACCAAAAGTCACGAAAGCGCGAGATTGGATCCGGACCGTCCACTTGTGGGGACGCGTGGCAGACATCCAGGCCATCGGGGAAAGTCCCGACGAGGAGACCGTCCATCGGAGTTTGGTTCATCGGGATATCGTAGATCTCGGTGACAAGTTATCTGTGCACTTTGGAATCGCGAAACGCAAAACCCCGATCAGTGGGGGACAGCTATCAGTGCAACGGAGAATCGGGATTCGAGGAGTCGGGAATCCCGTGGATGTATGTATTGTGGTATTGAAATCCCCGAAGCCCCGATGGGAGATAAGACTGTGGTCACGGGGATTGTGGTCATGTGAGCTAGGAGCCTAGCTAGGAGGGCTAGTGCATAAAAGGGCACGTCGAAATTCGGAGAATCGTGAGTCTTGGGGACATTCGCATTTGGAAATTGGAAAGTCCGAAACCCCAATGGGAGACAAGGCGGTGGTCTTGTGAGATAAAGGTCATGTGGACCGAGAGCTTAGCCGGGAGGGCCAGCAGGAATTGGAGCGCGTCGGGAATTTGAAGTCCAAACCTCGATGGAGGATAAGGCTGCGGTCTTATGAGAGCGATCATATGGACCAGAAGGCGTGGCCATGAGGGACTAAGGCTGCAAGAGAGATTATCGAAGATTCGAGGGCTTTGTGGTCGAGAGTCCGTATTTTCGGGACGGTAAACCCCGATGGACGAAAGAGATTATGTCGGAGGATCTCAGGGTCTGTCCTGACCGTTAGATGTATAAACAAGACGTTAACTTAAGCCAGGATGCGGTTATGCTTTAGGATAAGAAATGAGTAGATCTGGACGGTCAGAGTCCACCCACCCAGATCTATGGCTAAGGTTCCATTCCATAGCCCCCTTATTGTTCTTCCTTTAACGGTAG
>SNQJ01S0000261.1:138719-159669 GCA_010110895.2 Picea sitchensis
GGGAGATTGTTGGTTGTGGAGCTTGATTATCTTCCTGATTCAGAGGTCCTTACTTTCAACCATGTTTATACCCCATGAAGTATTTACACTCCAGAAGTATGTACACGCTTCCACGCAGGGGAGTGTAGAGGGGAGGTACCCCCTCTGCGAGGTCCAAGGGGGCTATCCCCCCAACTAGGGGGTCTAGGTGCAAGCGGGCCCCCAGCGGGGGTTCGGGGGCGAAGCCCCCGAAGGAAAAATTGCCTTGTAAATGTATATTGTAATTTCATTGTAAATCTGGACTGTTCATTATAAGGTCGCAAATCTAACGGTAGAGATTATGTTAGGGTTTTTTGCCCTAGAAGGCAACCCTCTTTTATGAGGGAAATGTATTGTGGCTATGGTTGATGGAGAATATTGTATTCTGAGATAGGAGACTGTGAGAGAAAGAAGAGGAAGTTACAGCGGGTTTGCTGTAGGTTGTATCCCTTCATTTGCTGGATAATAATAAAGGAAGGACCTGGCAATTTCTCTGGTGGACGTAGCCCACACTGGGTGAACCACGTAAATCTGTGTCTCTATTGTATAGTGTATCTTTTGTGTTTTGTTTCCACATTTGTTTTATTTTATTGCTCCATGGTCCTGTTTTTCTAACAGATCTAATTCTGGCACTTTCGGACCCAAGAGGCAACCTTACCTCGATTTGCGCACCAAAATCCATAAAGTTCATACAGATCCGTACCAGGCCATATGGGCACACTCATCTCTCTATCTTTTGATCCATGCACTGGTGTGTTCCGTCTATTCCAAACTCTGAACCAGAATGCCCTTCTTATACAAATTCTCGGGCAATTGAGCATTGATGAGGCTGTTGGCCAAATGGTTAGCAAAGCTAACTTTAGATGTTGGTTGTTGAGGAGGTTCCGGGGTCAAATCCCATGGATTCCTAATTTTAACACATGGTTGGCACGCTTTGATAATTCTGGCAGTGGCTTTGGCGGTGGTTTAAATGACAGAATGCTATTTTTGCCGACGAATTTGGCATATATCCCCAAAAATGGCGGAATCACTAACTATTTCTGGAAGACAGTTTAGCAGAGGTTATATCTGGCAGAAATGCTAAATATAGCAGAACTTTCACCATATTTGGCGGAGTTCCATATATATATATATATATATATATTTTCACGAGACCTCCTTGTGCATTTTGGGGGTGCCACGTGGTGACTCCCTATTGGGCCATGTGGCAACCTCTGATTCGCTCACCTATACATGTTGATGTCATGCTAGACAGATGGTTCCTTTTGGGTGGTGCCACGTGGCACCTTTTCATTGGTCCATGTGGTGCCCTAAAAACCCCAAATCCAAGTGACATGTAGTAGCCTCTGGTGCTTCTACATGGCATGATGATGTCATCGTGACACATGTCACTCTCTTTGTGTGCCACGTAGTTTGTATGGATGTTGACGTCATCCGTACAGATGCTGACTCATCCCTGCTGACTGGGTTGGGTTGACCAGAACTTTGACCACTTATAAATTTTGATCCGTAACTCCGTTTGACGATCTGTTTGCATCGTTGGAAATATTGCGATGTTCTATTCACGATCATGTTGTTTTAATTGAATTTTGGGAAGTTTTACTTTTTCCCTTTTGTTGTCTGTTGAAGCCATTCTGAGCGTCCTAGGTCGATTCTGTGTGTTCTGGGACACTTCTGAAACTTCGGTGATGTTCCCTAGATCCATCTAGATCATGCCTCCCAACTAAAAGGACTTTTGGTCCCCAAAAGTCATTACATTAAGTTTCATGTCCATTGGACTTACAATAAGAAACATTTACCCAATCTACCTCACAAGGCCTAACAATATCAACATGTGCCAAAACAAATAAGTGATATCAACAATTATCACTTTTACACAATACCCTTCTATGGGGGCTGAATAAAAACATGTGATTTACAAAAGATGGTCGCTCTCGACTAACTCAAAAAGATTTTCCCCATTTGTTCAACCATTTTGTCGAACATGTCCTCTTTACCGAGTTGTCCTTTCTCTGGTAGTTGGTCTTCTCCTGGTGGAGGATTTTCCTGCCACACTTCCTGACTAGTTCTCTCCCTCAGAGGTGTCTTCTTGGTCTTCTTGTTCCTCTTTGGATGTATATTTGGATGTAAGGCCCAACAAGTGGCCTCATGATGCCCATCTCTGCTACAATGGTTGCAGTAGCCTTTCTCCTTCAGAGGTGCATTCCCCCTGCTCTTTTCCATGTGTGGAAAACAATCTGTCATCCTCGTCCTTCTCATGGTTTCCATAACCTTCCTGCACAAGGATTTTCTCTTCCAAGATTGGGACACTACATGGTTATTCAATCTACAAAAACTGCATGGTCTTTGATGCCAAAATCTTTGTTTTATATGATTAACATGCTTATAATCAAATGACATTTTAGAGTTTCGAGATTTCTTATACCTAAGTGAGTTTTCTCTAGAGTCAAATTGGCAAGAAGAGTTGGTCTCAAATCTATAATCATGATGCTCATATCTCCCTGGAGATGTCTCAAATCCTCGATCATGAGAAGTTGTGCTCTCAGCCTGCACTGAATCAATTTCATCTCTTGATGAATTGTTGATCTCTGAAGTCTCAGTGACTGTCCAGGGGTCTTCTTCTCGAATGGTTTTGGAGCTTTCTCCAACATCCTTTGGGACATAGGCTATCCCAACATATCGAGGCCAAACCACTGCCTCGATGGGATCCACAATACCTTGGCCATTGGTTCCAAGGCCTCCTCCTTCGTATCCCATTTTTCTCATCAACTTTAAGCCGATGCAAGAAGCATGTTGTTCAAGGATTTCAAAAGAATCATTAGCATTAATCAAGAAAGGAACTACACATGGTTTATTTACCTCTAGCTCAAACTAGGACCCTTGGTTTGCTTCTTGAGATGTGTCCAGTTGTTCCTAGTGAGAAGGATCAGTGGAAGATGCTTTTAGGAATCCTCCTTGGTTTATGGATGCATGTAGGTCATCTTCATTTGCTTGAAAAAGTGTGCATGCATTTGCATTGTCATGCTCACACCCATAATTGGTGAAGTTGCCATGGTCACAAGATGGTCTTATCACCGTCTCATTCGTAGAGCCTTCCTCTGTATGTATCTTCATGGCTTGCAACTACTCTTACAACCTTTGGTTCTCTTCTTCTGCAACATGCAATAATGTCTTCAATCTAGCATCCTCTGCTTGAAGCATTTGATTGAGCTCTTTAAGCTTATCGAACAACGATTGTTTCGATGACCTTTCCATTCTTAACTTCAACACCCGTAATCGATATCAAGCCTACTTTGATATCACACGATCTGAACCCGGGAGCGATAAGTATCCAATAATTGGTTGATTATGTCACTCCTTCAAAAGGGTTAGTTATAGATCATTTTACTTGAGCTATTTGCAATTAAAGGTAAAGTTGAAGTCTTATGCGCTTGAATTCGAAGTGAATGAAAACCTCTTTAGTCTTCCTTATGTGCAATATGTCATGCTTGCTTTTAACATCCTATGTGTGGAAACTCATGGAAAAACAACATAAGAACATCATACACATAATGGATAAGACACTTCACTTGATAACAAAGTTCACCCTTGCAGTGGGCTACCTCTCTGGGTCATGCTCAAAAGCCTGACCCCTTTATTCTCCTCGATGTAATAATGTCTCTCATTTGCAAGTTGTAAGGCCAAAGTCCCTTTTCGGTGATGGCAACAAGAGACCGAGATGTGATCATGAATGTATAAGCTTCACAAGTTCTACTCATGAGGCATCCATGATGCTGACATGGACATCATTCCCACATACTCAATACATAAAAATATGAAGAATACAATATGACCCCCATCAACATGGAGCCATAAAAAATCCTTAGATCTACTTCTCAGATCCAAAACATAGATATGCAGCCCATACAAAAGATCTCGAAACCACGAGAATCAGAACTGCTTCATTGGCCACTTGTCATGCAAGTGCCACATTTTCTCTGTCACATATAACTGATTGATTTGATGTGAAAGAGGAATTGATAGAAGGAATAAGTTGATCTTGTTGCCTTGATGCAGCCTCTATCTGCGCCTTCAAACCTATAACACACATGCTATACTGCAACATTTAATGACAAAACAACATAATGAAAAACATGCTTACATTGATTTCTCCAGCACTTATCTTGCTTATCTGAAGATTTGCTGCAAAAACAGACCTTGTCATTGAATTCTTGTCGCTGAATTACCTAAAAATGACTGTCAAATCATCCCCATACGAGTCAGACACTTTCGGGCCGAAGAGACACCCCTACCTCGGTTACCGTGCCACTGCCTCTACAATAAATGACTCACTTTGGAATTAAGTTGCTGAAGTTTTGCTCAGATCAGAAAACTAACACCACCACTACGTTCATGGTGTCATTTTACCTAAAAATGACTGTCTCCACGCCTCGATCCGAGTCTGACACTTTCGGACCCAAGAGGCAACCTTGCCTCAATTTGCATGCCAAAATCCGTATAGTTCGTATGGATCCATACTAGGCCGTACAAGCACGCTCATCTCTCTGTCTTGTGCTCCATGCACTGGTGTGTTTTGTTTGTTCCAAACTTTGAACTAGAATGCCCTTCTTATACAAATTCTCGAGCAGTTGAGCATTGATGAGGTCGTTGGCCAAATGGTTAGCAGAGCTAACTTTAGATGTTGGTTGTTGAGGAGGTTCCGGGGTGAAATCCCACAGATTCCTAATTTTAACACATGGTTGGCGTGCTCCACTAATTCCGGCGGTGGCTTTGGTGACGGTTTAAACGGTGGAATGTTATTTTTTGCGACAAATTTGGCATATACCCCCCAAAATGGCGGAACTGCTAACTATTTCTGGAAGACAGTTTAGCAGAGGTTATATCTAGAGAAAATGCTAAATATAGCGGAATTTCTGCCATATTTGGCAGGGTTCCATATATATATATATATATATATATATATAATTATTTTTTCACGAGACCTCCTTGTGCATTTCGGGGGTGCCACATGGTGCCTCCCTATTGGGCCATGTGGAAGACTCTGATTCGCCCACCTGTACATCCTGACGTCATGATGAACACATGGGGCCTTCTAGGTGGTGCCACGTGGCGTCACCTGGGGTGCCATGTGGCACTTTTTCACTGGTCCACGTGGTGCCCTAAAAACCCCAAATCCGAGTGACACATGGCAGCCTCTGGTGCTGCCACGTGGCATGATGATGTCATCATGACACATGTCACTCTCTGTGCTTGCCACATAGGCTGTACGGATGCTGTCTCATCCCTGCTCACTGGGCTGGGTTGACCAAAACTTTGACCGCTTATAACTTTTGATCTGTAACTCTGTTTGACGAGCCATTTACGTCGTTGGAAATCTTGCAATGCACTTTTCGCGATCATGCCATTTTAATTGAATTTGGGGAACTTTGATTTTTGCCCTTTTGTTGTCTGTTGAAGCCATTTTGAGCGTCCTAGGTCGATTCCGTGCATTCTTGGACACTTCTGAAACTTCTATGATGTTCCCTAGATCCATTTGGATCACTCAGAGACACAATACTCTCTCTTTCTTCATTAACTTCACTATTACAATACAATATATAGGATCCTGTAACATCTAAAAGCCATAATCCATTGACCTAGATTAGATTACAGCCTTAATTCCTTAATCGGAATTAGGAAACCATGGGCTAGAAAACCATGTGACAAAATTGCCCAAAACGCCAATCACCCAAAAAAAATCGCTCAAGGGCTTTAGCCCTGAACCCCTAGATAGAGGGGTTTGCCATGCCCCATGTGACCCCCCACCACAGCTAGTGCAATATAACAAGATATGGACCTAATCATTCAAAGAATATAAGACAACCCTCATCAAAAACTAAGATCCAAATGTAGATGAAACATAACCTTTGAATGAAGAAAATAATTAAACTCCACAACCAACAAAGTTTATAACATTAACAATGTAAAAGTCAATCTTTTGTAAACTAAGTTTCTTATAGATTTATAGAATTTTGACTACTTGACATATAGACATATAAAGAGACTACCATGTAATAAAGTTGATGTTCAACCAAAACAATTAAACAGTGATAACTTTGAACTCACTTTAAACAATCATATCTTCATCAAATTGATACATTGTCTCTTTTTTCTCTTTAATGAATTACATTATTTAACTAACACAAAATAAATTGCTACATTCTCTCTTCTCCTCCATGAATTACATTTATTCAATTAATTATATAAATATCTACCCTACATAAATAATTAATTAATTATATATATAGACTCAACAATGCAACTAAAAAAGCTTTAAAATCTGCAGATTTTCGACATAGTTGCTGCCCTTTGTCCATTTGTTCCCAATCCCATCATATCAATCATGACCCATCCATCAAATCGGGTGTACGTATATAGCTGGAGTGGGCATGGTCGGCTCCCGTACTTTCCTAACTCGACTTCATGGTCTCCTCCTCCCATCTAAATGTCAATGTTGTTAGGTCTGGGGTCGCTTTACCATTATGTATCATTTACCTTTTATCCTCTATCTCTACTCTGTTCAACCTTCGTATAATTATTTGTTGCGTCTATCATTTGAACGGAGTTGGGAACGGAGTGGGCTAACTCGCAGTAATTTGCAGTAATTCTTCTTTCTGAGTTATTTTGCAGGCAGGTTTTTTTGTTTTTTTATGTTTGTTTTTAGATTTTTTTTTAATCTAAAATTTTAATTGATTTTTTGAGTATTTGAGTTGATTTAAAATAGAACAAAAACCAATAATAAAGTTCTAAAACTTTGATGACCAAATTTTCAACTGAAAATCTGACCGATTTAGACCATTCCGAAGTTAGCTTCCTAATTTGAACGCCATTGGATTGATTTAGCTTTAGTCAAGTCAATTGTAGAATGGATAGAACTACGAGATTGAAAACAAAATCTATTGCTGCCAGTACTTTGACTCGACTTGAGGCTCACGCTTTTTCCATGTGAGGTCAGTGGACATTTAACAAGAGAGTAAAGGTATGTAACGTAACGGTAAACCTAAAATTATGTGCAGATTCCGTGGAAATGACGTTAACACGTCCTTTCCTTTATCTTCGTCGGCCTCTTCCTTCTTACCTTTACCAATAATTACAGAAAGGAACAAACCTACAAAGTTTCTCTGCTCTCCCACATTGTCAGCTTCCTCCGCGTCCTGCATTTTCCACTCATTGCACTTTCTCAGAAAGCCATCATTTTATCTCATTACTATTATTGTTATTGTTGTTGCTTCCACCCTCTTCAATGATGCTCAGCTACTTATACAACCCATTTTGTCATTAATTCTCCATCATTTTTTGTGAGATTTTTGTGAGATTACTGTTCATTTTTCCATTGTACCTACTCGATTCGCATTCTATTAATTTGCAGCTTTTCATGTATATGGAGATACCGGCGAGGAAGAAATCATCCGCCTCCACTACACTGCCGGATATTTACAGAGTTTCATTTCTAGTCGTGGCCGTGGCCGTGGTTTCTGCTCCCTTTGTATTGAAGCCGCTGTTTCCTTCGCTTCAGCAGTTTGTGGCGGTGACCGTTTCGTGGTTGCGGGATTCGTTCTCTCGCTGGCTGACTCCGCCATATTTGTTTTTCCTGTTGAACTGCATCATTCTCGCCATATTCGCCAATTCCAGAGGCCCGCATCGGCCGAAATTCAATTTAGCGCCCAATCATTCCCACGACGAACCCCAGGAGCCGGACCACCATCGCCATTTCTCGCAAGTCAAGGAAATCGGCGTATCCCGCCAGGACTCGGCCCCAGAAGAGAATGAAATAATTCACTGTGAAGAAGCTGAAGTAATCGACAGCGGATCTGCGATCCCTTTGCTGGAAGTGGAAAAACGCACGAATTCTTCAGAAGCAGCGGCATTGAAACCTGATGTGGGTATCGCAAGTGCCGATGATCGGTCGAATAAAATGTTGGCTTCTGCTCGTTTTACTCGTCGAAAGGTGAGCGTGCACGAAAGCGCCTGCAAATCTCTCCGGGTGACCCAGAAACACAAAGAGGAAACATTTGAATCGGTGTGGAAAAAGATCACAGAGGGGCGTCATCCCCCTCTTACGAGGCATCTCCGTTCAACCCCCAACAACCCCGATGGATCAAGAAACGATCATTCTTCCCCTTCTGCCAGGCGGCGCCGTGAAGAAGAATCTTCAGCGCCGCCGCGTAGAGGAGGGAGGGGCGCGGGAAGCTTGAAGAGGGAAACTTCTGTTGGGGTGGATGATCTGAACAAACGGGTGGAAGCGTTCATTGAGAAGTTTAATGCGGACATGAGACTGCAGAAGGAACGCTCTCTTCTCCACTACATGGAAATGATGAACAGAGGTGCCTCTTAATCACTCCTCTCCCTTCATGAATTGATTCCATCTCATTCAAATCCATCGTACACAATAAGATTCAGATTCCATGTTTGAAAGCATGAAAGAATCATTTCTTTCTGCTTAATCTGTAGGTGTTGTAGAATTAGCAGTCATGTCGCTTTATATGTAGGCGTTGTATAATGAGTACTCAGTTCGATTTGGTTTCGGCTTGTGATTTGGGAATCTCCGGATTGTTAACATCATATATTTTTGTTATCCAAATTATTAAAATTATATATATTTGTTCACTTTTATATATGGTTGAAATTGCAAATAATCGGATCAAAAACTTGTTTTCATTTTTTAATAAATACAATTCATGGTTGAACAATTTCCTCTGACATTTTTTTTTAAATTTAAAAAATAATAAAGTTGAAAAATTATTTTCAAATTCTAAAATAAACGATTTAAGAATAAATACTAAAATAAGTTATTTAGGAATAAATTACTAAATAAACACTATTTAAGATCTTATTTGATTAGTGTTTAAGATCTTAGCTTTCGGTTTCATAATATGTAAAATAAGTTGAGTAAGGCAAACGTCATAGATTATGATAATGCTATGTGCAAAATAAAAATAAAGTCCAAGTTTCTTGCTTCAAAGGGAGTGGCCATAACATATTAATTTTGTTTCTTTATTCTTTACGAGAAAGCAAAACCCATGATTAGCCAATTTTTTTAACTATAAGAGATTATTATTATTATTTTTATTTATTTTTTTTTTTTTATTTTTTTTTTTATATTATGAAAAATAAAAAATTTGAGAATGATAGTAAATAGTTAATTAATTTTTTACAAGTTTCAAAGTATAAACCATTACAATCTATGTTGTATTAGTTTTTTATTAGAAAAACTAGCAGCGACAATATATTAAAAGAATATAAAAATTATTTTAAATTACAATGATACTTTAGATTACAATGTATAGAGATATTAATACATTTAAAATCTTATTTCAATCAAATAAACGGTTGGGCTTCATTTATTTGGTGTTAATATTTTAATTTCTGTTAATCACTTACGTGGCAATCAGTTAGCTATCAAAGTAATTTTTAAATATGATTAGGTAAATGTAAAAAAGTAAACACATAAACGGATGTCTTTATTTTTGTGTCTGGAGGAATCAGCAACTAGTTGGGCACGTGCTCGCGTTACACGTGGCCGTGTTATCCAACCGCTACCCCTATAACCTCCAGGTGTGCCCACGATGCCCCTTATCTCTGGGTGCAACCACACGTTAGACCACTACCTCAAGGTGTCCCCATGGCTCCAGGTAAAGTCCTCACGAGAATTGAACCTTGCCCAACGGTGAAAAACTCCTCGCTTTCCACCATTGGATCCAACCCCTTTGGGCTAAACGGATGTCTTTATAATAGCTAGGAAGTTAATAATTGAAATCACAACCATTTATTTTGTGTGACTACTAAGAATATTCCACCCATATTTAATCATGTCCATAGAAAACTTATTAAGCATTAAACCCCTATTAAATCTGCCCATTGTCAATAGGTGTACGCCTGTAATTATATGAATATATTTAACACAATATTGAAACTTTAATATCCCTAAATATTCCATTAGAAAATGAAAAACAAAATTGAAAATACATATATACAATTGAAAAGCATTATTATTTTTTTATTGGTAAAAAAAAATAGTACTACTCTTCTAATATGGAAATGCAATAAAAATTAATGATATGGTTGGTTGATATCAACTACAGAATGGAACAAATGCTTGTCGTGGATAGGGTATTGATTTATTACACTTTCATGTTTAGTTTGGGCTTGAAAGAAAACATACATGTATTAAAAGATTTTCATATCCACAACTATAAAGTGAGTATTATTAAGTTTTTTTACTTAACTAATTTTTGAAACAATATTTACATGTAGTTTGGTCTTAGTTTTATAGTGATATTTTGAATAAATATAATAAAAATATTTATAAGAAATTATGTATTTGTAATAATAGAATAAATATATTTACATTTTAATTTAGTATAATTCTAATTTAAAGTTCTTTGTTTAAGAAACTTGTTTTCAAGCTCTTATTTCTTTAGTGTTGAAGCTCCCAAAAAACTCTCAAGTTTCCAAAAAAATTCCTAACCAATTATTATAAATTTAATATTAACCATTATTCCTCCTCCAATTAACAATAAAAAATTATGAGTTTGAATTTTACTTGATAAGGATCCAAAGATCACTGCCATCATATTAAGAATCACTGTACTAACATTCCTTTGAGTACAGATAGGTTGATAGCTCGTCAATTTTTGGCAAATAATTTTATTAATTCTTCATTTGTCATTTCTGTATGAGTGAACAAATCTGGTACTTTCAAAAGTTAAGTGGTATTCTTAACAACGTTACATGTTTTAAAAATGTACACATGTTTTAAAAAAGTGCATATGTTTAAAAAACAAAAATTCATAGTGAGTTAATGTTATGAAGCTCCAAACATAGGTTTCAAGAAGCTCAAAACAATTCATATTCATAGCGAGTTAATGTTACCAAGTTCAAAAAAAATTCTCATTTTATAATATATTAAGTGATTACATAGTTATGTTGGTCTCTAAATTTGAAGATGGTTCAAGAAGATGATACCCGAAAAAGTAAGATTAACTTTTGCATTTATTTATTTTTTAAATGGTGTATATTTATGTAAAAACAATTTATTTGAGTAATTATATATATGTGTTTTTTATAATACTTTAAAACTTAAATGATGGTATTTATCCATAAATAAATATACAAAATGTAAAAAATTATATATAGCAATGCAACACTTATTTTTGTAAAAGTATTTGATATATTTATATATATTTTTTAATTTCATAATATTAACAAATACTTGTGAGAATGATATAAGTGTGCATGTTGAGCTAGAGGGATTTAAAGTAATCAAAATATAATTAATATTTATAGTATGTATAGATTGATTTGAAGTGTGTAGTTTGGGGTTGAAGTATTTCTAGAGAATTTTGGAGAAAAATAGAAACATTTTCAGAAGAATTTTAAAACTTATAATCTCAAAATTAAGGGAAATACAACCTATCATATCTTCCACACAGAAGAAAGTTTTCCTCCCATAAAAAACATTCTAAGTTACAAGAACAAGATACAACATAGACAACAAGAGGCTCCCCAAAATTTGTTCAAACTCTAGCCAAAACCACCAGCCACTCAAGCGAGGATGGCATAAAGATGCCAAATCTTGGCTAAATTATTGGGGAATACAAAGAAGAATTCATCATGCATAATACCAATAATATTACAAATATATATTATCGCTTCTAAATTTAAGGAGAATATTGGGTGAGATACATTGCTAAAATAAGAACAAACTCTCACCAGTTACATAGTGAAATTGGGCATTGAACAATTCCCAAAACACCATGGGTTGAAAGAATATTCCATCTTTGTGACACTAAGAGGGTTGAAGATGAAAAAAACCTCATCTTAGATTGCCCTGCCTATTTCCAAATTAGATCTCAATTTAAAAATATTTGCCACAATACACACCTTCCTAACCTCATATGTCATCAAAACTATGGTGATCTTGGAACGCTTCTCTAAACGCTTTTTGAGCACATAAATACAATTTTAAAGAAATTGAAGTAATCTTTTTCCTTCTTAAGGTTTGATATACCAATTGGTCTTAGTGGACATTAATCATCACACACACAGAGTGTTGATTATGGTATCTAACATCGTAGGGACACAGAGTGAGGCACACAACAAAGAAAACCAACTCTAGGGATCAACCCCAACAAAGAAAACCAACTCTAGGGATCAACCCCAAATCTCTTGTATGAATCTCGTTCAATGTCCCTGTTGAACTAGACATCATAATCCACAATGATGTGTTTAAACTAGGTGACATCTACAAAGCTTAGTAAGTTCATGGAGACTTTCCCATGAGGTTTTCTTGAGAATGATATTAAGAATGCATGTTGGGCTTGCAAGCCTTCAAATAATCAAAATATAACTAATATTTATAGTATGTAGATATTGATTTGAAGTGTGTGTGTGTGTGTGTGTGTGTGTGTGTGTGTGTGTGTGTAGAGAGAGAGAGAGAGAGAGAGAGAGAGAGAGAGAGATTTGATTATGGTGTCTAACTTTGTAGGGACACACAATGAGGCACACAATAGGGGAAACCAACTCTGGGGATCAACCCCAAACCTCTTGCATGAATCTCGCTCAATGCCCCTATCGAACTAGACATCATAATCCACACTGATGTGTTTAAACTAGGTGACATTTTCAAAACTTAGTAATTTTATGGAGGCATCCCCATGAGGTTTTCCTTCCAATATATATATATATATATATAGAGAGAGAGAGAGAGAGAGAGAGAGAGAGAGAGAGAGATGTTTAAAAAAATGGAACAATAGTGTGGTGGGAGGGGGGAATCTTAAAAATTATATGTATAAATCTCTATAGAATCATGAAAGACTACTAGTGTCCTGGGAGGCACCCCCGTGGGTCAGACTACTAGTGTCCCGCGAGGCACCCCCACAGGTTTCTTAGGGATCATCACATGAGGCCCCACGTGACAGGATGTCTTATTCCCATGAGGACAAGACAATTTGGGGGGTTACGCTAATACCAGGTCCCACCCATAAGTCATAAGTACGCTTACATGTCATATCTACTGAGTATTAGGTCAGATACAAAGGTATTGGTATGATTATGTGCTTGTTGTGATGGTTATACATGTTATGGTATGATACATGCTTGATGTATGTTTGGTTTGACACATGATTGAGGTGCATCTTGGCTACATGGTTGATAGAGGCATATTCTTGTATCTGGTTATGCTATGACTATTATGGTTTAGCTTTGATGTTTGGTTGAGGTATACACTTGATGTATGGCATCATATGCATGAGGCACATGCTTGGCTCTTTGAGACACTCCATTGATGATATGGTACATATACATGATTGATGCTATGGTATATGGAACTGGTTGTATATGTGGTTTATGCTCTAGTACATGATATATGATGTTATATGTTGGCGTACATGATTGATGCATGCTATACTACATTTGTTGGTACACAATTGATGCATGGTATGGCATAGGTTTTGGTATAGCAGGTTGATGATACAGTGAAAACTACAGGTTGATGGTACAATGATAGTGATGGGCCAGACACAGTGACAAGGTGACAAGTTACAGGTTGATGTGATAGAGGCAATGATGGTGACAGTGGCAGTTATAGAGACAATGACAGTGACAGAGGCAGTGACAATGGTAATAACAGTTGGTCTACATCTATATTTCAGGGCGACGAGACGAGGCAAGGAAAGGGGGTTGTATCCTCCTTTCAGTTGGTGTTGGAGAACACAGGGAGTTGGACCTTCCTTCAGGTTGGAGCCTGAAAATTAGGGGGTTGTAGCCTTCTTATGGTTGGAGCCAGAGAATTCAGGGAGTTGTAGCTTCCTTCAGGTTGGAGCTTGTAAATAGGGGGTTGTAGCCTCCTTCCAGTTGTAGCTAGAGAATTGAGAAGATGGTGCTTCAAATGAATGTAATCTTTGATATATATAAGAAATCATTCTGTGGTTTTCTCCCATTTGAGTTTCCACTTAAATTCTGGTATACTATGTATTTGATGTAATACTTTTTTTTCATGATACATTAATGATATACTGCTGATTGATACATTGATGATATATTGTTGATTGATACATTGATGATATACCCCTGATTAATTTGAAGGTTATATTCTGTGGTTAAAAGTGATAAAAATACTGATACTAATTCTGATTCACTCGCCCATCCTCGCGCCCCCCACCCTCTTAGTATTCTAACACAACTTCTTGGCTTCAAGATTACAATTGAGTTTTGAAATTAAACCTTTCAAAATTTGTTTGACAATACTTCTAATTTTTACAACTCAAACTTTACCCTCTTAAACTCAATTTTTTTAATATAATAATAACCCAAGGTAAAAATTGATCCACATTATTTTTGGAACGAAATGAAGGTGGAAATATAATAAGAAAATATACAAATATATTGCAAAAAACACAGAGATACATACAGTGATGCACAATTTTTTATTAATGAAAGAAATGTACAAAAATTGTAAAAATACAGTTGCAAATAGATATGACTAAAGGCCAACATGTTTGTGGGCCCTGATGGGGGTAGTTGATAAGTAGACTTTTCAAGGGCGTAACATTTGCATACAATCTCCATTTGGGACACACGATAGCTAGTTGAAAAAGGCCAGCAGAAAAGAACACGTTCAATCTAGGCCCAAACATGGCTCAGGACCCCAAACATAAAAAAATGTAGTTTAGGACCTCAAAACGACCCCATAAATTTGAGACCCTAAAAACAATTAAAAAAACTACCAAAATGGAAAACCATGTTTTAACATAATATAATAGGTGAGTTACCACCAATATCGATCTAAATAAAAAATTCTCCAGAATTAACACTCAAAATCCTTTTTATACACACTTCTTTCTCCTTAAAACAAATAAATATTATTTTAATGTTTAACTTAAATCCACTTATCAGTCCAACCAAATAAAGTGGTAGAGTTTACCAAAACACTTTTATACTCCATGTTTAAAAATAAAAAAAACGAATTCTAAATCTAACTCTTAAACTTTAAGTAACTATTTTAATGATTTCTTAAAAGTTTTACATAAAGTTGTTTTTATGATGGCATGTTTTATATTTTTAATATAAAAGGGAGACCACTTATTGCTTTTACCATGAACCAGCCATCAAAGTTAAATTGCTATTCCACCATTCAACCTTAGCTTGCGCAAAGATCCACATAACAATTAACACATTTTGAGCTGATTGTTGAGCAATTTGTGAAATAATTCAATGAAAAAATCCTCGGAGTAGAGTGATGAGGGGTCGTTGAGCGATTTATGGCTGTATGTTGAAGAATCTTTGGAGTAGATCGTTGAGCAGATCACTGAATATTCAGTGTCGAACAGTAACTTCCGTCCCTGAGCACAAAGTTCAGGTTCAATTTCAACCCAATCTCCTGGAATGAGATCACTGGACATTCAATTCGGCCCATTTTACCGTTGATGATGATGAAGTGTCCCAGTAAACTTTATAATTTTATTAATAAGGAAAACATAGTTATAAATAGAGCGAGAATAAAGTTAGATTTAGGAGAACAACCAATCACATAATCACATGAATGAATATGATAAGTGTCATTTACATATTAAACTAAATATTTTATTGACAAATATGTTAAAATAAATAAATTTCTAAAATTAATTTATTTAGATATTTAAAACTTTAAGATTATTTATTTAGATTCTTAAAACTTTAGGATTATTAAACTAATAAATCTTCTCACCTTTTGTTTATCATCCTTAACTTATTTTAGACACTATAAACAAACACAAGGTTAACTTATTTTGGATACTATAAACATACACAAAGTTATGTTTTATGAATTAAAATAACTTAACACAAATATTAGTATTCTCATCTAAATCCCAAATTTCTAAGTTATCACATTATACCCATTAATCTTTATCAATTATCATTAACCCATAAAAGACACTAACCATACCTTGTCTTGTGTATAATGCTCATTTGTCTACACTATACAAAGATGCACATAATATCATCATGTATCAAACCTTTATAATCACTTCAACGCTTCTTATAGTTAGCAAAATGATTTTTATCATAATTTACACTAATACTCACCTTTAATTAGGCTTGTTATTTAAGTGATCATACATATATTCTTGTTAATTGGATCCCCTCTCCAAACTTTCCATAATTCATTAATTATAATACTTCTTGATCCTTAAACAACCTTTGCAACCTTGCAATTGATTTCCATAGTGCATACTTTTCACTTTCTTTCACATCATGACATATCTTAATTGATTGTTATTACCTCAACATTGGTGGTTTTTTTTTAATGATTTTTCCAAATATTTAATTATTAGTTCACTTTCATACACAACTTCCTTTATTATTTTATTAAGGCCATCCATATAGAGTTCATATCACAAACGACACCTAGAAATCAACAACATAGGACATAAAAAACCAAGAAATAAAATATAGAAATCAACAACATAGGACATAAAAAACCAAGAAATAAAATATATTTAGCACTTAATATTTAAGATTCAACCCCCACTCTTTAGAGAGGAAATTCCATAATACGTCATCTCAAAATAAAAAGTTGAAATATGAAATTGAAAAAATATTTTCAATGTCGTTTGTTGAGTAGATCTTTGGTGTTAAGTGTATGAAGTCATCATTAAATGATTATTTTTAACATAGTTGTTATATCAAAGGATAATTTTAATTTTTTTTACAATTTTTAATTTTATAAGAGCCACTATTTGAAGGAATAGAGTTTCCTAGACATTTTGATTTTATTAGTTTGATGAATTATATTCTATTATTCATGATTATTATGATATTAATGACCATGATCAAGAAAAATTTAAGTGAAATAATGGTGATGTAATATCTATATATATTTTTTATTAAGCAAAGAAGATTATTAAATCTTAATATATTTTAAAAATCTAAATGAAATAATGTTAATGTAATATCTACATATACTTTTTACCAAATAAGAAAGATTATTAAATCTTAATACATTTTTAGGTTAGTTTGGATAATTTCTTTATTTCGTGTAAAAGTTTAACAGTTAATAAAAATACATGTATACATTAATGAAAATGTGAAATAAACAGGTTATGAAGAATGAAAGTCCAAATTACATTACTAATTACCAGTCCTCCCACATTTGCATTATTCCATTTTTTATATAATAAAAAAAAAATCCAAGACCAGTGAGTAATTCCATTTCTTTAAAATATTTTTAATTTTGATTTGATTTTTATTTATTATATCTAATTTAATACAACATCATTTAATTTTGATTTGATTTTTATTTATTATATCTAATTTAATACAACATCATTTATTGTCTTCCAATTTTTTCAAAATATGGCATGCTCGTTTCATTTTTATCATCTCTTTTTAACTTTTGGACTATCATTTTCATTCATTTCAATAAGGTTTCTTTAAATTTTAGTTTAGAATCATATTTTATTATCTTATTACAAAGTTTATATAGATTTTTTTTAAACTTACACAATCTTATTTATGACTTATAATTAAATAAAGAATATAAGTTTTAGTTTAGAATCATATTTTATTATTTTATTATAAAGTTTATAATTTTTTTTTTCAAATTTACACAATTTTATTTATGACTTATAATTAAGTAAAAAATATAACCTTTGTTAAAACCTAGAGTAAATGTTATGTTTATCCAAAATTTGATAAAACCTAAAAGAACATAAAAACCTTTCCAAACTACCTACTCTTATGGTCTCTCCACCTTAAGAATCCACCTCTTAGTATCTATGGTCGTTTCTTTCCTCTAAGAATAACAACTAATATTTGTTTCTTTTATTGTCTTTCATTAAAAATATTTGTTGTATTAGATTTAGAAACTTCTCTCTTACTAAAGTGGAAAATTACACTCTTTTGTTGTGAGAAAGGAATCCATATTTGTCCATAATTTAGATTTCAGTGTCTGTATTAATCCTTACAACAAAGAGCTCCATTTTTTACATGTTTAATGTTTGATGCTTTTAGGTCCAAAATATACACAACTAGTAGGCTAATTCAAGGAAATTGAAACTCATGAATTTCTTGAAGGCCCAATAAAGGATATGCCCTCATTGTCTAAAGATAGTTAGGATTCTCACCATGTTCCAATCTAGTATGAATGGTGTAATTGTGATATCAATAAGGAGGTGAAATCTATGGATATTTACAATCTATTAGTTAATAACTATTTGAAGATGATGGTAACTTGTTTAATATAATGATTTAAATTTTATGTCATCAAAAACAATATGAAGTTTAATGAGTGATTTGTGTTTGGACCAAACAATTTCCTCACATATTCTTTTTGAAATCTTATTTTAAAATTATAACATGATAAACTATTGGTTACTAAAATAACTACATGCCTCCATGCTTCTTTCTTTGCAATTTTCTTTGGCATTTCCTTTTCAACAATTCATTTCAAGTTGTTCATACCAATTGTGCACACACTTTTCACACCTCAATCATTTACACTTGGTTCATGACCCCAAGCTCAACCTCCTAAAATAGAAAAAAATAATTCTAACCAAATAATTTCTTCACTTAAGGACCAAAAGAATTGTTTAGTTAGGTTAGGCTTGTGAGGATATGAATACAAATAATTCCACATAATCATTTACATTCATACATGGTTGGTGTCCTTAGGGAGATTTAAAATCCTTTCTATTGGGTGTTTTGCACTAGTATGAGGGACATGCTCACTTTTGAGTGGTAATGCTTAGGTCAAGACCAAGATTTTAACTAAGTCATTCAAGTCTTTGAAGCTGTATTATATCCCCTTAACCATTGGAATATAGTAACCCCTCATCCACATTATGAAGAGGTATATTAGTGGCCAAGTCATAATATTTCTACCATGCAATTTCATGGGTGAGGAAGCACCTGATACAAATATTTGTTATCCTCTTGAATTAGTTTACCCAAGAGCCCATCACTATAATTGTATCTATCATGCTTTCACTCACTCCTTTAATGGACTTCATCACCATTTGTCAAGAGTGATTGGAAGGTCTAATTACTATACACAATTTGAGAGGAAGGTAATTAGAGTCTTATAGTAGTGTTTTTCTAATTTTTTTGACATCAAATATTTAATTTTTTGTGATTTATTGAAACAAACCCAATTCGTATCACAATGTCACTATTTATTCATTTTTGTTACTAATTATCCAACTTCTTCAAGATCTTCATCTTTGTTTAGCATCTCTTCATGTCCAAATTGTTTCTTCAAGTTCCTCAATAAATCTTCAAGTTTATTTATGTCACTTCATATCACTATTAATATCACGATGGCTTAGAAATCTACTTTTTGCAATATATTTTCAATATTTACCTCTAACTCTTGCATTTATTGGATTCTTCTTAGTGAATTCAACAATCTCCAATGGTATTATGAACTTCCAAACTACATACTCCCTCCCATCAAATATTCTCTTCTAGAAGAGGATACTAGAAAATGATTCCATAGCTCCCCCTCACTAAAATATTTATTTTTGTTTTAACAACTACTTAATATCTTTTGACACCAACAACTTGTGTCTTGCCAACTTTATACTAGTCTTTATGTCTCCAAGGTAAAAGCCTTCCCTGGTCTTATACTAGCAATTTCTTTAATACGATTAAACTAATTCAAATACCATGTTGGAAAATATGTGGGTGAATGAACTAGCTCTAATACACATACAAATATTCATTGTCATCAAAGATATATAAGAGAAAAGTGCAGGTTTGGAAGAAATCATTTCTTAATTTTATTCTTTTTTGTTCTTGTATTTTTTATCAGATTCGCTCCCTTTAGCATGAGAATTTCTCTATAAATATTTCCTTTAAACCCCGTGAATTTACATATGAATGAAAATGATAATATTGATAAAGGTTGAACAATATTTCAGTCACATTGGAAACAAAGGATGACTATTGAAACTATAAATATGGGGAGTACAAAGAGTTTAGAAAAGGTCACTAAGAAAATAGATCCCTTGGTTGGATTTCCAATTCTTATGTTAGACATCGTTCCTTGCAAACTGCTTGTTGTTGTGGCTCCAACAAACAACCATGAATTTTGAGCATTTTATTTGAAACATGTGCCTCATACTTAGGCTTGTTCCATAACCTCTTCTTTGGATGTTGCTGAGATGTCTTCTCCTTCAAATTTTCCATGGTTCAAATGAGGAGCTATGTTTGGATGGTCACTGTCGCTTGCATCTCTTCATTTTTTTCTTTTATCTTCTTCCCCACCATTTTGAACTTTAAATTGACTTATTTCCTTTGTTGGTTGAAGGATTGTATTTATTTAAGTCTCTGTCTATTCAAGGTCTTCCCCATGGTTATAATTTTATTAGTATGGCATCTTCCACAAAGGAAGGAAATCCCTCTTATGCTTATAAAGACACAATCTTATAAATAATATTTGATGGGAACATAAGAATGGGTGTCATCATGGTACAATCAAAGTTTCAACCATTTTTTACTTAATATGGATAAGATATGTGTTGGGTATGTGTTATATTCTTTGCATGTGTGTGTGTGTGGGTGCGTCAGATACGACGACTGCGTCTGACGATCCCTTCACCTAGGGCTCTGCCGTTGCGCCGGGCGCTTCCTAGGGGGGTCCCAGGGGGGGGCAGGTATGCCCCCCCCTGGTTACGCGCAGCGTTTGGCACCGGGTGTAGCTCGGGGCAGCGCCCCGAAATTTTTTTTTTGGGCGGTTTTTGCTATTTTTAGCGGATTTTGCTATTTTTAGCTGATTTGTAAATTAATCCCGGATTAAGGGATTAGGGTTTTTGTATCTACGGAATACCTAAAAACATTGTATATATTGTATGGCGAATGGTGAAATTCGATATAATGAAAAAGAAAGGTTTTCCCGGTTGAGGGTTTCCGGTAA
>SNQJ01S0000261.1:164241-237914 GCA_010110895.2 Picea sitchensis
ATAATGAAAAAGAAAGGTTTTCCCGGTTGAGGGTTTCCGGTAAAGATCTCTGTGTATTCTGTGTATGAGCCATTGATTAATTTCTGTATTGCTTAAGAATATATATGCATTGCTTTACTTCGCAGGTTTAAAACTTACAATATGAAAACGATTTAGTAAAATGTTTATTCACATTTTTCAAGGTTCACATGTAGAGTTTTGAATATGTTCCTTCACATTATAATGTATTCCTGTATTTTTGAATAAGTTGGGGTTGTAAAACTCCATGGGAAAAAAAAATTAAATCATCCTGTTTAATGTTCAATGTATTCCTATATTTTTGAATAAGTTGGTGTTGTAAAACTCCATGGGAAAAAACAACTCAATCATCGTGTTTAGTGTTCTCCCTATGTGTGTTGTTTCATTGGATCTAGTGCAAGGTACAAATATCCATGGTTCCCAAATTGGTATTGTATTTATAGAATTTTTGTGTATATATAAAAAAAATTGAAAAAACTTGTTGCTCTGTTTTTAGCATTCCATTTTGCATCCCTATGGAAAACATAATCAACAAGTAAACACCCTTATAGCCCATATAATCTCTCATTACACTCAATCTTGGGAAAGTGTAAAATAATTTCATAAATATGCATAAAAATTATTGGTTATGAGTTGTTTCAGTGCCTAGAATGCGTATTGATTTAATACTCCCCACTTTTTGGATGAATGTAGTGTTGTCTAGGAAATGGATTGGATCACTTATTGAGCCAATATTTTTTCTAGATATTTTTTTATGGATTTGTACTCTTTTACGATTGCTTTGGTTGGCGTTCGCTAGTTAAGTGATAACATACCATTGTTAGAAAGTAGACTAAGAAACCATCCTCCAAAATATCTAAGACTTTCAAAGATATATTGGACCATTATGATGATATCATTGAAAATAAAAAAATCCATTCACAGTATTGATCATGGTGTGACATACACTACAATGAAACATATGGTGGGGTTTATTGTTTACGACAAGCATTTCAATTTTGTTTCTTAAATCTTCCTCCCATGGATAGAATATTTTCTTGTAGTTTTAACTAACAACACACCATTGTAGGAAAGTAGGAAGATATACCAATCCTCCCATAGATCCAAGTCTTCCA
Organism: Picea sitchensis; assembly: GCA_010110895.2. Lineage (NCBI taxonomy): Eukaryota > Viridiplantae > Streptophyta > Pinopsida > Pinales > Pinaceae > Picea > Picea sitchensis. Next base: position 165,375 of record SNQJ01S0000261.1, read on the forward strand.
AAGATATATTAAATCATTTTGATGTGATCATTGCAAATGCAATATCTATGTTCAATTATTATCATGATGCATCATGCACTGTAGTGAAACAAAAGGTGTGGTTATGATTCATTGTTTATCACAATCCTTTGGGTTAATTGTTTCTTATATTTTCCTTCCATGGATGGAATCTTGTCTTGAAATTTAGGATAATAGCACACTATAGTCTAAAAATAGGCCAAGAATGTAATACCCCAAGGACGTGCCCCAGTTATATTATGTATTGTAATCATGTTTATAGGCTGGTGAGCCAAGTGTATATAATATGGTGGGCTTATGTGTTATTTAGGCTGGAGAGCCTAGGTGTTAAAGGCTAGGAGCCTGATTTTTGTATATGAACTCACCAAGGAGTTGTGGAATACGTTAAAGGGGACTTTGGAGGTTGAAGGGAGCTCAAAGGAGCAGATTTTTGTTAATCTTCCGGAGAGACAAATAGGTAGAATACAAAGGAGGAAGTGGATATTTGGAAGAGAATTTAGACTAAATTCTTATATCAACAACTACGAAATTAGTTATGTTATGAGAGATTTTGGATCTGACATCAACATTCTAACGATGAAAACCTGGGAAGCCATGGGTAAGCCCAAGCTTGTTTATTCACCTATTCAATTGCTCATGGCCAATTAGTACTGTATATATCCTGTTGGGAGCCTACAAAATGTATAAGTGGACTCAGTTGGCGTCAAAACATTCATAGAATTCGAGGTCATAGAAATAATGGGAGAGAAGGACCCATATCCAACTCTATTGGGTATCAATTGGGCATATGAAAATTACGTTGTTATAGATTTTAAGAGGGAAATCATGAACTTTGAAGTGGATGGTATGAAGGTAACCCAACCTATGGACCCTTACCAAGGTTCTCGATATATGGACTCGATGGAGGAGAATATAGAAGAAGATGCCATAGATCACCTCTACACTTTGACTATAGGGAAGCAGGTAGACCAAATTAACCCTATTGCAGATGGCTCAGTAAGTTGGAAGATATTCAATCTGTAGGTGAAGATTCAAATGTAGCTTTTGACAATTGGAAATAAGGAAGATATGAAAAATTCTCAAGGTGTTGCATGACTATCATAGTTTCTATGTGGGTTGGAGAAGAGGTTAGAGACTACCCTATTTATGATGGCACTTCAGTTTTATGCACCTTTCTTGTCGGGTTAGAGGATAAAGTTGCGCCAGAGCAAAGAATTCATGTACTTGATGTTGCGTTAAGATCCTCTTCATCTAGATGGTGGGACACCCACAGGGGTACTTTATCTTCTTGGGATGAAGCACATAATCCCATCCAACATTTCTTTATTCCCCCTACATAGGTTACTCAGCCAAACCAAGAACAGGAACCAAATAGTTTGACCTCAACTTTGGTAGCATACAATGGGTTTTCATATCCACGGGAGCATGTTGGGCATTGTATTCAGGTATGGGAAGCTGAAAAAATTCCTTCTCACTTTTGGGTGCATCAGTTTATTCACTCTTTGGGAAAAATTCAAACCACTTGGTATGTACATGACAAGGATTGACACCAAACTACTTGTTGGGAAATCCTTCAAAGCCAATTCTGCCAAGACTTCTTATTCTCAGGTAAGTCCCCTAAAATCACTCTCGCTTTGCAACTGATTAAGAAAATGTTTTTTTACTGATGAAGTTAATCATATACATCCTCCCACTGTTTGTCCTAAACATGAACACTTCCTTCATCATATCCTTTCACCATCCATTGCATGAATACCTCTGACTTGTAGTAAAATTGATGAAGACCCAAGAGACCCCGAAGGCCTAAACGTTCTTAGGAATTTGACATTTAAAGAATTAGAAGGCACTAGAGTTATGCATGACACTAGGTCAGGTTATGTTAATAACTCTTATTCTAAACCCATGAAGTTGCAAAAAATAAACATAGGGAGTGAGGACCACTCTAAGCTAGCTTCCATAGGGGATTACTGGGATGAGCAGACTGTGACAGAGATACATGCTCTGTTGTGGGAATATGAGGATATATTCCATACAAGCCTTTCAAAACTAAAATGTATTAAGGGAGATTTAGGGGAGATGAAGATAGAGTAAAATTCTGAATCAAGACCAGTTAAACACAAGCCATACTGTCTAAACCCCAGAATCAAAGAGAAAGTGGAGAAGGAGATTGATAGGATGCTGGCAGATGGAATGATTTTCCCTGTCAATAAGGTTGAATGGATCAATCCTATCACCATACAAACCAAGAAAGGTACGAACGATATATGAGATTTTGTGGACTATAGAAACTTGAATGTTGCGTGTGTACATGACCCCTTTCCCACCCCCTTTAGCAATAAGGTATTGGATCAAGTAGCGGAAAATGAAGCGTATTCCTTTATAGATGGATTTTCTAGATACCACCAGGTTCGAATCATCGAAGCATACAAGAAAAATAATACCTTCACTATTGAGTGGAGATCATTTGCATATACTTTTATGCCTTTTGGACTCAAGAATGCCCCAACAATGTTCTCTCTGATAGTGATTGAAACATTCCACAACTTCATTCAGACATTTCTTGAGGTATACCTGGATGATTGGATTGCTTACATCTTACTCAAGGAGAAAATTGGGCTATTATGATTGATGTTGGACCACTCCAGACAACTACAAATTTCCATTAATCTGAGAAAATGTATTTTTGTGTGTACCCATTGGGAATCTACTAGGACATATAGTTTGTAGGGAAGGAGTGTTATTCGATCCTACGAAAGTTGCAGGATTCTCAATATGCCTCCTCCTACCATTGTCAAATAGTGGTGGACTAGTTTGGGCCATATTGGATCCTATCACAGGTTTATTAGGAATTACGCAAGTATAAAATCACCTTTGGAACAACTACTAAAGAAATTCAAACAATTTTGTTGGACTCGAGACTATATTAAAGCGTTTGACCTACTAAAACATAAGTTGAGTACTGCACCTATTTTAACTTATCCTAACTGGAAAATGGAGTTCCATGTGCACATTAATTATGTGATTACATTAGGTTTTATTATAGCATAACCAGGGGAAAGAAATTGTAATCATCCTGTCTACTTTTCCAACAGAAATCTTTCCCAGGTTGAGCACAACAATACTATAATTGAAAGGGAAGTTTTGGCAATGGTTTATTCTTTACAAAAGTTTAGAGAATATTTGTTATGCGATCATTTTAATTATTTTACTAATCACTCTACTTTAAAGTATCTGGTTAACAAACTTGTGTTAGAAGGTAAAATTTGCAGATGGTTGTTGTTATTTCAGGAGTTTTATTTTGAAGTCATTGTCAAGTCTATTAAACTAAATGTGGGGCCAGACAATTTTTCTAGACTAGAGTTGGGAGAAAGTGGTAGAGTTGTAGATGATCAGCTCCCTGATGCATATCTCTTCTGTATTGAGGCTATTCTTGATTATCTATTGAACAATGCATTAATTTTAACCACTAGTACTATGTCAGAGGGCTATTCTGCAACTTAGAAAAGGAACCTAGTGGTTCATGCAACAGACTATCAACCAATTGCTGGCCAATTGTACAAATTAGGATTGGATATCATCTTTAGGCGGTGTGTGCTAGATCATGAAATACCTAATATTCTATGGGAATGTCACAGTGGAGTTGCGAGAGGACATGTTGGCAACAAGGCTACTTCCAGGAAGATCTTACAAGCAGGGTTATGGTGGCCTACGGTGTTTAAAAATGCTAAGGAATATGCTCAGGCCTGCAATGTATGTCAGAGAGTGGGGAAACCATCTCGTCGTGATGAGTTACATCTACATCTTTTCCGAACACTGCAAGCATTTGAAAAATGAGTTGTTGATATCATTGGTCTGATAAATCTCCCTGCCAAGCATTCCAAGGAAAGATACATAATTACTGCAACTGATTACCTAAATTGATGGGTTGAAGTGGAGGTTGTTCAAGATTTCTCTACAACCACAAAAACACGATTTATTTCTCAGAAAATTATTACCTGGTTTGGTTGTCCTCATGGCTTGACCAGTGATCAAGGAGCCCACTTTCTCAGTGAGACTATCGTAACCCTTACAAGATAATTTTTTATTCAGCATCATAGGATTAGTCCCTACCAAATGTAGGCTAACAAAACAATGGAAGCATTTAATAAAATCTCGGTGATAGGGTTGGCTAAAGTTTGTTGTGCCAATCATGACAACTGGGATAAGCGAGTTCCAGCTATGTTATGAGATTATCGAACTACCACTAAGAGATTAAACATGTGTACTCCTTTTTAACTGGTATATGAAAAAGAAGCAATTGTACCAACTGAGTTTATCACCCCTTGTTTATTCATTGCACAAGATACTAAGATGACAGATGATGACTCACTTGTTGAGTGGATCAAGGAACTGATGGAGCTTGAGGAAGCTAGGTTCTTAGCATATTTTCATCAGATGGTGGAGAAATACTGAAAAACGGCTTGGCATGATGGACATATAAAGCGTAAATGGTTTGCATAAGTTAACCTCATCCTATTATATGACAACAAGTATCAGAAACATCCAAGGAAGCTACAAATGCATTGGCTTAAACCTTTTATAGTTGTGAAAATCTATGACTCTGGAGCTGTCAAATTAATGCAACTTGATGGAATTCTTCAACCCAGATGGGAGAATAGTGCACACCTTGAGCCCTACCTTTCTTCCTCATAAATAAAATTTAGGCACGCTCTTGTCTCTGGGAGTTAGTTTCATAGGTAGGCTCTCCATTTCCGTCTTTGAATTCTCTTTCTATCTCTATTTTCCATTTATGTCTCTATTTTTCCATTTTTGTCAATAAGATAGTGACATGGTCTACACTCGTGTGTCCTATATTTTAGTGTCATTTCCAAGTTTTCCAACCTAGATATTCACTTTATGGTTGGGGAGGTCTCACTCACATCATATTGTACTTAACATCGTCGAATTTTAATTCCATTCCCTGACGCCATCACATGGGTCGTTAAAATTCGTTCGTACCTTTTTTCTTTTCATCACGTCACTTCCTATCATAGTTAATTAACTATTAACAATTATCCATCCTTTTTCCTGTTCACCACTAGCATGCTCATTACTTTCCTGAGTTGATATGATGTCTCGTTACCAAATTTATGCTTATGCATTTAGTTTCCCAAATCATGTCGTGGATTTTGTTGCATTCGAGGGATTTAGTCAACGTTAATGCCCACTAGTTTCCCAAATCATGTCATCTTCTGCATAGTTCTTATAAACATGTATTTGGATGAAGGATCCATGTTCTTGTATTATCATCGGGCTAACTATATATTCAGTCCTTGAGACCCTTGAGAAACCTGTGAAATTGTGTCCACGACATCATCCCCCAGTTCACTTTGTGTATTACCGTAAGTATTCTAGGATGGTTTTCACCTCTTTTTGGGGATCTACCCCCAAAGTTGTTGCCCCAATCACTGTTGTTTTCCTGGATGAATTCATCGATCCACAAGTCAAATTTTTAGATGACCTCCATGGGAAGGTGGAACACACTTAGCTTGTGGACACCAATTTCACTAATGTTGGCCAGTACACCTTAATGGCGGTTCACACGTTCATGGACTGCTTCACCTTGTTGGATGGTGACTTCCAATGGCAGTAGAAGCAATTGTTCCTACCCCTGCGTGAAAACACGTTGATGAATTTATGGGAATTTCCAGTGTTAGGAACCACTGGTGAAGTCACCAAATATACCGATTTTTTTATCAGTCAAGTCCAAAATAACACATTGTGGTTGGAAAAGGGATACCCCATTCATGTCAAAGACATCCACCAGTTAACAAGATTTTCCATGATGGGTCAAAATGCTAAGGAATATGCTCAGGCCTGTAATGTATTTCAGAGAGTGGGGAAACCGTCTCGTCGTGATGATTTACCTCTACATCTTTTCCGAGCACTTCAAGCATTTGAAATATGAGTTGTCAATATCATTGGTCTAATAAATCCCCCTGCCAAGCATTCCAAGGAAAGATACATAATTACTGCAACTGATTACCTAAATTGATGGGTTGAAGTAGAGGTTGTTCGGGATTTCTCTATAGCCACAACAACATGATTTATTTCTTAGAAAATTATTACCCAGTTTGGTTGTCCTCAGAGCTTAACCAGTGATCAAGGATCCAACTTTCTCAGTGAGACTATCGTAACCCTTACAAGATAATTTCTTATTTAGCATCATAGGATTAGTCCCTACCAAATGTAGGCTAACAAAACAATGGAAGAATTTATTAAAATCTTGGTGATAGGGTTGGCTAAAGTCTATTGTGCCAATCATGACAACTGGGATAAGCGAGTTCCAGCTATGTTATGGGATTATTGAACTACCATGAAGCGATTAAACATGTGTACTCCTTTTCAACTGGTATATGACAAAGAAGCAATTGTACCAACTGAGTTTATCACCCCATGCTTATTCATTGCGCAAGATACTAAGATGCCAGATGATGACTCACTTGTTGAGTGGATCAAGGAACTGATGGAGCTTGAGGAAGCTAGGTTCTTAGCATATTTTCATTAGATGGTGGAGAAATACTAAAAAAAGGATTGGCATGATCGACATATAAAGAGTAAATGGTTTGTGTAAGTTAACCTCATCCTATTATATGACAACAAGTATCAAAAACATCTAAGGAAGCTACAATTGCATTCGCTTAAACCTTTTATAGTTGTGAAAATCTATGACTCTGGAGCTGTCAAATTAATGCAACTCGATGGAATTCTTCGACCTAGATGGGAGAATTGTGCACACCTTGAGCCCTACCTTTCTTCCTCATAAATAAATTAGGCATGCTCTTGTCTCTGGGAGTTAGTTTCATAGGTAGGCTCTCCATTTTAGTCTTTGATTTCTCTTTCTATCTCTATTTTCCATTTGTGTCTCTATTTTTCCATTTTTGTCAATAAGATAGTGACATGGTCTACACTCGTGTGTCCTATATTTTAGTGTCATTTCCAAGTTTTCCAGCCCAGATATTCACTTTATAATTGGGGAGGTCTCACTCACATCATCTTGTACTTAACATTGTCTAAGTTTAATTCCATTCCCTGACGCCATCAAATGGGTCGTTAAAATTCGTTCGTACCTTTTTGCTTTTCATCGCGTCACTTCCTGTCATAGTTAATTAACTATTAACAATTATCCATCATTTTTCTTGTTCACCACCAGCATGCTCATTACTTTCCCGAGTTGATATGATGTCTCTTTACCAACTTTATGCTTATGCATTTAGTTTCCCAAATCATGTTGTGGATTTTGTTGCATTTGATGGATTTAGTCAACGTTAATGCCCACTATTTTCACCCTATAACATTCAATGCATGGTCATCATGTCGTCTTCTGCATAGTTCTTATAAACATGTCTTTGGATAAATGATCCATGTTCTTGTATTATCATCGCACTAACTGTATATTCAGTCCTTGAGACCCTTGAGAAACCTGTGAAATTGTGTCCACGGCCTCATCCGCCAGTTCACTTTGTGTATTATCGTAAGTATTATAGGATGGTTTTCACCTCTATTTGGGGAACTACCCCCAAAGTTGTTGCCCCAATCACTGTTGTTTTCCTAGATGAATTCATCGATCCACGGGTCAAATTTTTATATGACCTCCATGGGAAGGTGGAACACACTCGACTTGTGGACACCAATTTCACTAATGTTGGCCAGTACCACTTAATGGCGGTTCACATGTTCATGGATTGCTTCTCCTTGTTGGATGGTGACTTCCAATGGAAGTGGAAGCAATCATTCCTACCCCTGTGTGACAACACGTTGATGAATTTATGGGACTTTCCAGTGTTAGGAACCACTGGTGAAGTCACCAAATGTACCAAATTTTTTCTCAGTCGAGTGCAAAATAGCACATTGTGGTTGGAAAAGGGATACCCCATTCATTTCAAATACATCCACCAGTTAACAGGCTTGTCGATGATGGGTCAAAATGTATAAAACAACTTCCAGGGGCTAGGGAGCATAGCAAGAAAAAGGGTGCATTCATCTTGTACGAACTATATGGCACCTACCCAGGAGGTCATGGTGCTTAGATTGAGCCCACTAAAAATGCACAGGTCCATGGTGATTTCTACATCATCACTGGTAAGGTAATGAAAAATAATATAAAGAATGAGCGTATGTTTGACGCGACAGTGGTGAATAAATTTACCAAAAATGGAGCACCATTGAACTAGTTCCAGTACATGCTAACAGAGATGTTGCGGGCATGTGAAAACATTCATGAGAGGACCACATACTTCATCTTTGGTTACTTACTCGTCACTTTTGCGATGTGGAAATGGAAACCACACTAAGGTTGACGACTCGCCTACAATTATGATCCTTGAATCACCAAGTTATTCGAGTCTTGGCATGCTCGAACCTTGGTCAACAATAATACTAGTCGTAATGATTCTTTTTCAAAGTGGCACAACGATATGATTACCATGATGCAGAGGCTCGATATTCCACAGGTGATCCTCAACAAACATACTCACCACATTTGGTTCGGTATGAACCGCGAACACAACTTTGTGCGGCCATTAGGACCTGCCCCAATGTTGTTTCATATGACTCCTCTTATGTTCTATCTAGATGTAGCAGTGTTTGAAAAGGAGGTCAGGGTATGGTCAGGGGTCCTCAGGGAAGAGACGTCAACGGGTATCTCCTATACCATGATGGTCATTTCACAATGATCCACTCCAGCAAAGACATCGAGTGAAAGTCCTAGTGAGAGAAAGAGAAACCAGACACCCTCTATTTCAAAGGAAGAGGAATATGAAGGCGAAGAGGAAGCATTGTCGAGAGACACAATTCAAACAGTGTTTTCCTCCATTCCTAATGATGCCATGATATCAGGTAAGAAATTCCAGAAGGCATCAACTTATGTTTTTCCTCGAAAGAATTTGTGTACCAAATCCCCTTCCCACATTGATCCTGAGGCCACCCACCTTTCCTCCTACCCACCTCAATCCCACACCACTCAACTTCCATTGCATACCAACCCCCCTCAATTGCAAATCACTCCACCTTGGACGTGCACTAGTCTTTCCACCCCATTCACTTCATCATCCACACCCTCCATCATACACATTATGTATGAATCTCTAGTGCATCTCCAATCTACCACTATTGTTGAGGTATCCACCAACCCACAAAATGGTGGTACCACCACCATCGTACACACACCTCTAGCATCCCCATCCCATAACTAGTTTTACACAGTTTGTCGAGACTCTACCTCCCATCCCACCACAACTATCGGTACCACTGGTGCATTCCCATCCATGTTTCCTCAGATCCTAGAATTTCAAGTCCCCCTACACACAAACCTCAAAAATTCCTCTCATCCACAACCAAAGACAAATCCCAAAACACATATTCCTATGGATGAGGACTCTCCACAGGACTAGCTAGACACCCAGGATGACACTCATTTAGTTCATAGCACTACTTCTTTTAGGTAACAAATTGCACCTCTGCTATAGGACCCTGAACAACGACGAGCTATATTGGAGCTCTGTTTGGAGCAAACAGAGGTGCTTGCAACACTTCCATCGGAATTCATGGATCAAATTGCACAAAGCCTCAAATCTCACTTGCCTACCCCATACGGTGATGGTATACTCAGCTTTTATGAGTGTTTTATCACAAGTGATCAACCGCTTTCTCAATAGCCTCCCTTGGATTCTATTTTCACCAATGGAGAGATGTCCACATGGGCTACACCACAGATCCTGCACCTTATCAGGGATTCCACCGACCAACTAGAGAAAAGGATCACAACAATCGATCATACCAATCAATCCTTCAAACATCCATTGAATTCTTTGAGAGAGGTTGTCAATGAAGCCACTAGAACCAAAGCATATGACTAGATCTTATGGGGACAAGATAGATCCACTATTTTGGTCACCGTAGATAAGTTTTTTAAAGTCTGGTGTTCTTTCCGATAGGTCATTCCTGAGCTATCGAAATATGTCACTCTATTTGCACCACCTAACAAAGTTGATCTCATTGCTAGTGCATGGTCCCAGTTGGTTGCCAAGACAAATACCCTGCAACATGAGTTATTTGTGTTCAAATTAAAGGAAAAGGAGCAACCCGAAGATCTCCTCCAAAAGATTACACATGGAGTCGAGGAGGGAACCACTATCAAGTCCTCACTTCATGCTCGAACCGAGGAATGTCTTTGACTCTTCGATGTGGTTACAGACTAGGTTGGATTTTTTGAGCAACACAGTAAGCATGTCAAAGACATCATCAGGAAATTTTTTTGATATATGAATGAAAATTGATAAATCAAGTGTATAAATACATGAATTTTTTTTATGAAGATCCGACTTATTAAAATATGAAATCTAAAAAATATTATTTATTAATTAATTTCTAGAATCATTCCTTGTGGTTAGGGTTGGGATCCAATTTTGACTAATTTTACATCCATCATCTTTGTTTATATTGTTAGGTTGTTTTTCAATTTCGATGGCTTCCCTAAATTTCCTATTGTGATAGTGATCTATCTTGGAAATAATTTTGGCCTCTTCAATACAAATGTGATGTTTAGTTTTGTCTGGATGTTCTGCCAAATCTTATGGATGAGTGTGATTGTTCTTGATATCAACAACATTTTCTTGAATCCTAATTCTAAAGGAGCGACCTGTTTCTCCTATGTATTATTTACCACATGAGCACGAGATCATATAGACACCCTTTTGATCAATGGGATCAACATGGTCTTTGACCGAACTAAGGGAATTCATAATAGTGTTTAAGGGTTTGAAAGTTGCCCCAATACTTTTCTTCTTCAAAATACTAGCAAGCTTGTCTGTTGTCCCTTGTATGTAAGGTAAGAAAACCTTGGACACATCATTATTTGTTTGTTCTTTATTTCTAGGTGTTTTAGTGGCATTTCGAAAGGATTTAATCACTAGATGATTTTTATAGTTGTTATCCTTGAAAAAATTGAGGATATGATTTTTCTCTTCATCAAGGTGTTCATCATCAGAGATTATGAAGGCCATAGTATCTAGGGTGTTGAGAACCCCTAATTTTTGGGCAGCGTGATGATGGGAATTGGCATGAAGGTATTGTTTAGTGTGATTTTTCTTCCTATAAACTGGTGGGCTAAGGATCCATTAGGTATTTTTGTGACTCTAACATTTAGAAAATTAATGAGGCCTTTATATTCAACCTCCATAGTGAATTTGATGTGATCAGATTATTTATTGAGGTGATTCACAAATTCATTTAATTTGTCACAACCATGGGGCCAAATAACAAAAGTATCATCGACAAACCTATTCCAGTATTTGGGTTGGAAGGGTGAGGAGATAAGGGTTTTTCTTTCCAAATCCTCCATGAATAAATTATCTATGATGGGAGAGGGGGGGGGGGATCCCATAGCAACCCCACAGGTTTGTTCATATATGCCACCTTGGAAACTAAAAAATGTGGATTTCAAACACATTTCAACTAACTTAACAGTACCTTGGTTAGTGACATTCTTTATGACCTCCATAGCTCCATCAATGGGAATTTTAGTAAAGAGATAAACAACATCAAAACTTACGATGGTGTCAACCTTGTCCAATTTGATGTTTTTGATCTTGTTTACAAAGAAGGTGGAATCTTTAACAAAAGAGCTAGTATTGTCGACTAAGGGTTTGAGTTTATGAGCCAAATATTTTGCAAGTTGATAAGTAGGGTTGCCTATTGTTTTGACAATAGGTCTAAGCGGGGATCCTTATGAATTTTGAGAATTCCATAGATCCTTGGGGTGGAAGGGAAGCTAACAAGCAATTTATTTTTATCATCTTCATTTATATTGCTTAACTCAATGGCATTAGAGACTTCCCTTGCAATATTTTTTAGGGGATTTTTATCAAGTTCCTCATAACTTCCATTGTTGTTGATGTGGTCTAGAATTTTTTCAATGTAATTATCCTTGTTCATAATGACAACAACCCCACCTTTGTCATTTTTTAGAACTACTAAATTCCTATTATTGTCTAGGGATTTTAGAGCCAAAAAGTTTTTTTTAGTGATATTGTTCTTTGGTGGTTTTACTCTATAGAGAATTATTGAGCAATCATGTATGATTTCTTATTTAACATTATCTGAAAGGTTTTTAATACCATTTTCAATGCTGAATAAGATATCCTCGACAGGAATTTTGCGAGGGGCAATAGAAAATTTAAGACCCCTCTCTAGTAACCTAGTAGTGTATTCGTCGATGGGATGGGTTGATAGGTTGATTAATAAATTATTGCATTCAATGGATCTGACTTGGTTGCTATTACACTCAATAGTTTTAACATGGTTTCTATTGTTATTGGAAATATTAGGGACGATATTAGTGTACATGTTATTATTATTGTTACCAACACAACCACTATTGGATAAGCAAATCGTATTGATGTTGGGTAAACTAATTTCTTCATTGTTTACAATGTGTTATTTACTGTTACCTGGGACAATGGAAAGACATATGTTATCACTACTGTTTCGGTTGTTTTTATTGTGACTATTACTTCTGCGGTTGTTTTCATTATTACCTACACACGCGGTGTTAATGTTACCATCACTACTATTTGTGTTCTCAGGATTCGTTCTTGAATAATGGAGGTGTAGGTATTAAGTTCAACATCAAACCTAGGTTCTTCCTTAGCTTGGAGACTGTGGCTTTCACTGAATTTAATGGGACTAATGTTACAAAGGTTGTGGTTGTTGGTATCACAAACAATATCATTGATGCCAGTGTTCGCAATAGGATTATCGTATGAAAGAACTACCTCATCATAAAAATGGTCTCAAAAGTCTTAGAACAAAAATGCATGAAAAATATAAAGACATTAATAACCCTATCAAGCAAGCAACTAAGTTTACCAAGATACAAGTTGAGGATGATAGGTTGGATTCCATGGTTGATGCTAACAGAGCTGCGAAGACAATGCTTCAGCATTTCAGGCCTATCATCCAAGCTAAGTACATTATGTTGGAGTAGTTGGAATCCATTTCTATCACATAGTGGAATACTTCGTTGATTGATAAGACCCAGGAGCTTGATGTCAACACCACGTAGGAATTTGTTGTAGGTGCCTTGATTTTGGAAAGGAAATGGCAAGATCCGGTCATGCACTATGATTAGTTTTGTACATAGGCCCTTGCCATTGTTTCGGAGTTGGGCCCTCCGTTTGTAGAGGGCCAAGGGAATGAGCCAACAGTTTGACTCAGAATGAGTCAAAGATTGTGTTCGAGGCCTATTGGGCCCTCTGTTTTTGAAGACCACCCAATTTTGTAGAACGGTTTTAGTACATCAATGAGATATATAAGTGGAAGAAATCTAACTTCCATGTGCCATGAAGAAAATAAATCATGCGCCAGCTACAAGAGTAGCGGAAAGAGCCAAAACCTTCAAGCGCATGTGAAAAGGAAGTAGAAACAAGAAGAGACATTAGCAGACAGAAGAAGCCAAAGAAATACCTTAGGGTAAGGCATAAATATGGGAACATGTAATGGGAAAAGGTTTTTGTTAATTTGTTGTGAGGTTGATGTTGAGCAACTGATAGTTTATTGTTGTTGATTTATCGTTATATTGATGTTGGTATGCTATTGAGTTTTTTTGAGTCATTATTATGTTTTTCATTAAGCTTTCTCCATTACTGTCTATTGCGATAAAATCTATTGTAAGGGATTTTAGGGAATGAATTGTGCTTGCACAGAAGTATGAGAGTCTAGATTGGGTACATAATTACTGATTTTTTTGTATAAGTCATGTTATGGGAGAAGTACACTATGTATGTTGGGATATGATTTGATAATACACGAAGGATTATTTGGGAACCAATTTTTTTATTATTATGGGTATGGATGCTTGATCTCTTTACTGCACAATTTGTCATGTTCTGTGTAATTGAGCATTGTGATATTGTTTAACAATATTATGTAATGTATGTTTTTATCTTTATGTTGTGAAACATGGACTATATGATGCATTTATTGGTTTAAGACTTATGATGATATGATCTCTCCACATTCAAATACGGTTATGTATTTTATTGCACTATATTTGATGGTGTATCCTCATTAACTCACTTTATCATACATAAGTCTTGACTAGGTTTCGGGTGAGACCTCCTTCCTTTGCGAAAGGTTGAATATGCCAACGCTACAAGACTACAAAGGTACCTTTTTTGGTAACCTTTGAGAACCTCGGTCTCCAAATTTGTGCCAACATATCACATTTATTTCTAAGGTGTATTTCAATCATTTTGTAACATAAGCGATGGCCAAAGATGGATCACCATCAAATTTTGGACAATTCTCCCAACATTCCAGAGGAAATTTATTCAAGAATCCAAGAATATTCTCGATATCAAGGGAAGAATATACTTCAAGAATTTGTCATGGTTCCATAATTCCTTCATTTGAAAATATGAAAATTTATTCAAAGTCTTAATACATGATGACACCTTACAAAATCATATGAGTGGAGTTTCCAAAGTGAATCTTCGATGCATTTACAATAATGCTTGCTTCACCTTACAAGCATAGGGTCTTCACAATTTTCATAGGAAAAGGGATTATTCCCTCAATGGAGTCACCATATGAGCACACTAGGTTAAGATTTGTTGTATACTCATCAATGAATATTGAAGCATAGAATTCAGATTTCCAAGAAGAATGACTCAATTCTCTCCGTCAACAGTGCCAAAATGTTATCACGAGATCTAGAACCCTTGTGTAAAGCCCCTCATAAGGTGAAATACAAGTGTAAATTTGGAATTATTTTACACTATCACCTTAGCAATTACTTCCCTCATTTTAGTGAAGGATGAAATCCAACACACGGGAGGCTTCCCTAGCAATCTCAAGTAATCCTAGAGAAAGACAAGATCAAGTACTGCCACCACTTTTGTTGTTTGTAGCATTGAACAAATACTTCCACATTATTTTTTTGTATAACATGTGGAAGTCGTCATTAATACCTCTCAAGACTTAGGAAACTCAATTTAATCAAGTAATTATTAAAGTGAATGCCTTTTTTATACTTAATTGAGTTTAATTTAATGAAATGCATAAGTTTTTGGCATTAGTGAATTAAATTAAATCTTAGCCATTGATGTCAAGTGTTGGTGAGATCTAATATCAACCATTGATCACTTTGGATATCTAGGGTTTTGGATTTAAGGCAAACACAACATTATAAAAGGTAGCTAAGGGGACAAGAGGAGAAACACAAGGAGAGAAAAGAAGGACTTTTGTTAGTGTGGAGTCATAAAGGACTATGATTCAAGAGGATCTTGGATAGGTGAAGAAGGACTTTCACCTAGAGAAAAAGTGTGCAAGATATGAGGAAGGAAGCAAGGGGCATCAAAGAAGTAGCGGCCAACAAGATCAAAGGATATATATTGAGGTGTGCCCATCTATTTTGTTGTTTGTATTTTTCCTCAGAGGGGCCATTTTCCCAAGATGGGAGCCCTTGTAAGCTTGGATTAATTTATAATGAAAAACAAAATTGAAGGGAAAGAATATGTGTGCATAATTATGGTTTCTTGTTTATTACTTTCATTGATTTATTTATTTAAATCATTAAAACCCAGCTTTGCTTTTATTCATAAATATGCAATAGTTTTTAGTGAGGTATTTACTAGGAATTAATTTCCAGGGTGATGGGTTGGTAATATTAACATGGTATTAGGGATAGATATTTGAGGAGGAAACCAAGGGTGCATAGATCCAATGATTTCTTGAAGGGACAACAATACAAGAAGTAAGGGAAAAAAAAATAGTAGGAAGAATTTTTTTGTGAAGTTCGTACAACCAAGGCCATATGGATATGACTATAGAGGGGTCGTACATGATGCATATGGAATGTAAAAGGATTCAATAGGACCATACGGGCCACAAACGGGTCATACAAGTTGTGTAAGGTTTTTCATATAGTCGTATGACATGCACAAGTATTTTTTTATAGGTGTGGGAAATTGTTGGGTGTTGTCAGCAACCCCGAATAGGTTGTAGGCAGCCCCAGATAGGCCACAGGTAGCTGCTAAGTGTCACGGATAGGCCCATATAATCCACAAGAAGTTGTTAGGTGTCATGGGTATCCCAAAATAGGTCGTGGGAAGCATAAGGAGGCTACGAGTAACCATGGGTTGTGTGTATATAGTAGCAACAAGCTTGGGCAGTTGACAATAGGCTCTAGAAACAGGTCTAGGTAGCAGACAACAGAAAAATAAAAAACCAGGGAAAAGTGTCGGGTGGTTTGCTGAGCAGTGGAAGAATTCTAAGAAAGGGTCATGGTAGCCAGTAGAGGGGGTCAAATCAGTCTTTTTTCTTGATGGAATAAGTACACGATAGTATTTTTTGCGGATCTAGAAATGGCAATGACTTGTCTCAGTTTTGAATATGGGTTGGATGGTGCATCTAATTTTTTGTAACCTACCTATTGATGTCACAATTTTTTCTTGCATCTATAGAAAATTATGGGAATTTCTGGGTGATGACTTTCATCAAACACTTAAGCTATAGGTCATTTTTCACTATAGGAATACCATTTTATTGTTGTGGTATTTCTAGATGGATTCATGAAGTGTTATTGGTGGTTTGTATATGATTTAGGTGTATTAAATGTTCCTTTCAATACAATAAATATATAAAACAATAAGCATATTAAATGACCATAACTCACAACTGATATAACAGAGAAAACACAACATAAATAGATTTATTTATTACCATCTTAGACTAAGCAATGACACTAGTAACAACTCACGGGTCTAGTTGATACATTTACAGTTGATAGTCCCCTTCTAGCTCGAAGAATAGAAATGCTAAGAATTTTCCCTCTAATGGCACTTTTGTTGCTCCAAATATCAACCTCACACAAAGATAAGTCACCCCTTTCCACAAAAATCGATCTGTTAGAAAATAATCTTCCCCCAGTAGGAAATTATGATCTCTCTCAATGAGATACGACCTTCTTGCAAAGGAACTCAAATATAGTATCAAACTTGTCCTCTAAAGATGGGAAACTCAACCTCTCAACCAAATAAATGTGCCCAACACACATAATTTCATCCCCCACTCAATAAAATTGCCTTTCCCACAAAAAACTTGACCAACCTAGAGAAACTCGGCCCCTAAGGAGATGATATGACCCAACAATGAGGAACTCAACCTCCTCAAGGAAATCTACCCTCATACAAACCAAACTCTGTCACAAATTGATAAAAACTCAACCACCACAATGAGAAACACAGTCACAATGAAACATAGTGAAAAGATCTAAATGATCTTCTCTCCTTGACCAGCTAGGGTGGATGGTCTCACCACTGAAACCAATCTTCTTCTATAGGGTTTTTCATCCCAAGAGCCAAATCCAAAATATCTCTCTCAAATTTATTTTAGAAAATAATAATACATAATGAGAGAGGACACCCTCATTATCTTTTAACTCCATGTTCACACTTTTTTTACCCTTTTACCCTTTTAATAAATTAAAGTGACTTTATAAGATCAAAGCCACTTAAAACACATTTTCACTTAATTTATTCAATGTCACTATTAAAAAAGTTTGTTTTCACCCCACTGACATTAAATAATTAATAAATCCATTTTTTCCTTCACTGACTATAGCCTATGAGAAACACCTAGGCTATTACGTCAATATCTTGGAGATAATTTGGAAAGGGACATTACACTTTATTTCTTGGAAAGTGAGGGTGACCTTGCTTTTGAAGTAACATGATCTGTGGGAGATCATGGAAAAGGTTATTCCTATAGAAATAGATGCAATATAGAAGGCGACTCTCATGAAAAAGGACATCAAATCCCAGAGAGTCATCATGGATTTCGTGAAGGATCATCTGATCCCTCACTTAGCAGAGAAGCAATCAACCAGAGATATGTTCAAGGCTCTAGTGGATTTGTTCTAGAGTGATAAATTGAACATGAATACAGTCTTTAGGAACAATCTCATATCTATGAAAATGTCAAGATATGAAAATTTTACTAGCTACTTCATGAGGATCACTCAAACACGTGATCAAATTGCATCCATTGGGGAGAAAACAGATGAAAAAGAACTCATTAGTGTACCACTAAATGGTTTTCCCAAGTCATGAGAACCATTTGTCAAGGGGATTTATGCTTCAGAGAAGCTTCCCACTTGGGAGAGGCTTTGGGATGATTGCATCTAGGAAGAGACTCGGGAGGAGTTTAAATCAAGCAAGCAATGGAAAGGAGAACTTGGCTCTGGTTATTCATACCAAGAGGAGAAAAGGACAAGGCTCTAGTAATAAGGACTTGATTAAAATCAAGTTCTTCTTGTGCCACAATATAGGTCACTATGCATCATAGTGTATGGAGAATAATAAAGGTAAGGAGAAGACGCAACAGGTAGAAGCAACATCGAAAACTCTGATGGACACGTTTGTTGCAAAGTTTGAGAATAACTTCTCACTTGTATCCTACCTCTATACCAACACAATCACAAGGAGTGCATGGTACTTGGATAGTGGTGCACCTCATCACATGACGGAGGCATGGGAGCTATTTAGCAGTCTAAAAAATAAATACTTATAATCTCATGTTGAGCTTGGTAATGATTCCAAATATACAGTGGATAGGGAGGGAACTATCTTGTTTCAACTTGATTCGGGAGGTTGGCTGGAGGCCCAAAATGTGCTTTATGTAACAGATATGAAGAATATTTTTTTCTCATTCTCAACTCTGGAGGAAAATGGTTTTATCATCTTGTTCAAGAAAGGGGAAGTACTCATGCATTCAGAGGGAGCTATCCCTGACACAACATTGACAATTGGTATCAAAGAGGGAAATATATACAAGTTGCAAAGCATGATTTTTCATGGGTCGAAGGGGATCTTGGATCATGAATCGATGTCAATGGAAGAGGAAAAGGAGAAAGAATATCCGAAGGGTAAGTAGAGTTCACAGACTTCTAGTTCATGGAGTCAACCATCCGGTGGGAAGGAGGAGTTAGCCCCTTCCAGTTTTGTCATGAGATCTAGTTGGTATGGACTGACATTGATGGATTCTCAGGAGCATGTGGAGGATCCTAGGAGCACAGACAAGGAAAGAATGCCTATGAAGAAGTTTCCATACTTCATGGCACTAATATGTAGCATCATCGATTTTGAGACTTCGAGTGTTCAGAAAGTAGCATAATAGTAGGGTTGGAGGGATGTCATTGTGCAGGGTGATGTGTGTGAAATTGTGTGAGGGTTAGATGGAGAACCAATTCCAAGTGGCTCATCGAGAAGTACCTTCCTCGCTAAGAGGGAGTATTAATGTTTGTAGCATCAGATAGGTACTTCCACATTGGTTTTGTGTCTAACATGTGGAAGACATCATTAATACCTCTCAATACTTAGGAAATTCACTTTAATTAAGTAATTATTAAAGTGAATTCCTTTTTATAATTAATTGAGTTTAATTTAATGAAATTCCTAAGTTTTTGGCATTAATGA
Organism: Picea sitchensis; assembly: GCA_010110895.2. Classification (NCBI taxonomy): domain Eukaryota; kingdom Viridiplantae; phylum Streptophyta; class Pinopsida; order Pinales; family Pinaceae; genus Picea; species Picea sitchensis. Next base: position 184,907 of record SNQJ01S0000261.1, read on the forward strand.
ATTAAATTGAATATTATCCATTAATCTCAAGTGTGGTAAGATATAATCTCAACCATTGATCACTTTGGATATCTAGGTTTTGGATTTAGGGTAAACTCAACATTATAAAAGGCAACTAAGGTGAGAGGAGGAGACACACAAGGACATAAAATAAGGACTTTTTCTAATGTGGAGCCATGAAGGATTATGACTCAAGAGGATATTGGATAGGTGAAGAAGGAATTTCACCTAGATATCAACTATGCAAGGTTCGAGGACGAAAGAAATGGGTAGAAAAGTAGTAGAAACCAACAATATTGAAGGACGGATATTGACGTGTGATCAACTATTTTGTTGTTTTTATTTTTCCTCGGAGGGGCCATTTTCCCAGGACAAAAGCCCTTGTAAGCTTGGATTAATTTATAATGAAAATATAATTTAAAGGGAAGAAATATGTGTGCATAATTTTGGTTTCTTGTTTATTGTTTCTGTTGATTTATTTATTTAAATCATTAAAACCTAGTTGTGTTTTTATTCAGTAAATCTATAGTAGTTTTCAGTAAGGTATTTACTAGGAATTAATTTCTAGGGTTTTGGTTTAGTAAAATTAAAAACCACTAGGTTAAGGTTGTCAAGGCGAGAGCAAGGTGGTTTAACAAAGAAATTTCCATGTTTGCAATGTATGAAGTATCTAGGACAATAAATGATCTTTAGCAAGTCAAAACAAGTCAAAGAGATTCCCCAAACACTACAAATCAATAAGAAATATAAAGTTGTCATAAAATTTATATTCACAATTATTACTTTAGCAATATATCAAGCTACATCCATAGAAATAAATCATCCCTTGAAATAGGTCAATAATTTAATAAACTAGGGCTTAAAATGCAAGTTAAAACTAGGGTTTAGTAAGAATCACTTGTTGAAATGTGAAATGGAAAGAAGAAACCCTAAAATATCCAATATTCTAATCCATTAAAGGCCGAAAAGTTTAACAACAATGTAGTAAATCATGTCAAGATATATCCCAAGGTGAAATATGCCAACAAACCCTAGACGTCAAGGTAGAAATGGCTGAAAATTGAAGGGGCTTGCAATAAATCCTAACTTAACGATAAAACATCAAAGGAGAATCGAAATTAGGGTTTAAGGTCACTTACAAGGGAGAAATACTAGTGTCATCCAATCCTCTAGGTAATATGGAGTTAAAATGAGCTATCTTGGGAGACAAAAGAAATATTTGGATAAAATCCTAAAGTAGTCTGCTACAAACCTTAGGGATTAAACCAATAGAATGTTGACTAGGGTAGTCCACTACAAACCCTAGAAATCATTCTATGCCTTTAAAAATTATTAAACATGGATCTTGGATAAACCCTAGAGTAGTCCACTACAAACCTTAGAATTTTATCCTATAGGAAAATACCTAGGGTAGTCCACTAAAAACCCCAGAATTTTCTCTATGTCCTTTAAAAAGCTTTAAATCAATGATAAAAAGGGAAGGTATTCCACTACAAATCTCCCACGGATTCAAGACAAGGTTTATTCAAGAGAAATACAATATAACATTCAATATCACCACTTTGATAAAAAAAATCACTTAATACATTCAATAAATAAATCATCAAAGACTTAGAAAGAGCACTTACTATGTAAATCAATGATCATCCATGAAATCATCCAAAAAAATTGAAAATCATCCATTAGATCATCTCCCAAAGAAGGTGCATAATTCATCCATAGTGAAAGAGAAGAAATAAGACACAAGTAGAAGTGATTCTCCACAAGTTGTGTTATGATTTACAATGAGGTAGAACTCCCTCTATATATATGAGGAAACCAAGCATTATACCTCTCTAGAAAGCCCCTAAAACATAATAATCCATGATACAAGGTGGATAGGTCTTAGGTAGACCTCCAAAAAATGCCTCTAAAACAATTATATAATGTTAAAACATGTAAATGTCCTCTAAAAGTGTCACGAGTGAGTGTAGAATGCCAAACGAGGGTGACATCATCTCCTCAGGGTACAACACTCCAAAGGTTATGGTTGTCCCATAGAAGGTGAAAAGTATAATCAAACGTCATGCCTCCTCATCATTAAAGTCATATCCCCTCATCCACAAGGTGTCAACTCATCATTCAAATGCTAGGTCGGTTCAAGAAAACATCACAAAATTCTCAAGCACGACGTCATACTCATATGTGCAACGCCATAGCATCCAAGTGCGACGTCATCATGGAAAAGGGATCCATGAGCTCTCCAAAGAGGTGTATCATCCTCATTAAGGGAAATTACATACATACAAACCCTAACATCATCAAAGGGGTGCAACATCCAAAGTGTGGGATTCTTTCCTTGTGAATGACATGTCAGTCTATATATGCAACGTCCCAACTCAAGTATGCAATGTCCTAGGTCTAAGAGGTATCGAAGGGTATCAAGAAGTAATTCAAGTCATCATATGACCCAAATCTCATCATCACAGGTGAAACAATCTCCATATAGTGTGACACTTCCTAAGAGAAGCATTAAAACATCCTCCAAAGGACCATCTCAAGGGGTACATCATCATCAAGCAAGGGCTCAAAGAATCATGTAAGACCAACCATCATGGATATAAGAGTCATTAGAATCATAAAATTAAGTCACAATTTAATACAAAAGACACGTAAGAAATTCACATTAGGTATGTTCTTCAAACTTCACACTAGCTTAAGTCTTTATGAAATTTTCCAAGTTTAGGTATAGGAAGACTATCACAAGACCCTATTAGGCGTTTCAGTACCCAAGTAGAAGAGCATCTTCCAAGAATCCCATAAAAGTGTAAGCATGAGTAAATGATATTACATGAGTTTTACTTTATGGTCATGGTATCATTGACATGCAAGTCCACATGAGAGGTTCATCTCCATGAGCTCCTTTATAGAAGGAGTGCTTGGTGCATTGAGTTTCCCTTTCCTAGGCATTGTTTCTTTCCACCCCTATATTTCCTTTTTATATTCATTAATTGATTTGAAATCCCCTTTTTAGGTTCATGCATTTATTATATTGAGATTCAATTATTTTTTTGATATGCATTCAGTGCATTAGGACTTGGGGTCATGACCTCATTGCACAGGGGTAGAGCTGAAGCTAATCTTGGATTTTGATTTATCATTAAAATTACATTATTTTTTTTCATTTTGAATTTATAATATGTTATTTTCATTCTTTCTTACCATTTGCATCAACCTCAAGCATTCAATCCCCTTCTTCTCATAGGAGGGTGAAGAATGTACCTTTTTGGATACATGTAACAACCACTTCTAATAGATAGGACAACAAGAGGAATATAGGTGAAAAATGTTAAGTATGGAAGGGAATGGTATGTTACCCCTATCAAGGCCTCTCAATAGTACCCCTATTCCCCAAGAGTGAAAACACTTGACTAGGACACGTAGGATGGACACACAGGTGAAACAAGGAAAAATACATAAATTCCAAGAATCATGATTCATTATCTGAATATTGTCAGGAAATGCAGGGCACTTCCATACTAATCATAACAAAAGAGAAGAAGAATTTAATAAAGAATGCATATGAAACAAGGAATCACACAGTACACTGACATTTTACCCTGGAAACCCTTAACCTCGAAAACCAACATTCCTTTCAGTGTTCTTCTCTCTTGTTGTCTTATTCATTCAGAAAAAAGGTTGCATGTCTAACCTTGGTCCACACCTAAGACACAATCAAAATCATACCCTCTTGCACATGAAAGAACAACCCTGTAGCCAAATCAGCTTATATATGCATGACCAACAACCTACACTTACACATGCATTAACCTACAAAAGTGTATTCTATGATCACCTAACAACAACAACCATTAGGACCTTACAACACGCCTCTTTATAGGCTTTACAACAAGAAAAGCCATAAATATTGGTGCCCAAAAATAGTTACAGATCTATGCATATCATTGGATTAAAATGCCACAAATCCCATGATTATGTTACATTTCAATCCAAGTCGAGTTTACTAGTTGACTACTAGTTGGCCTCCATTCAGTCTCTAGTCGGTCATCTCACGAACGCGCTTCGACCTCTTTTTGGTTGAATTTTCATCGATATCTTCGACTTCGACTTTAACCGGTCGACTTCCTCGAACTTCGAATTGTTGTCAATCTACCTCAACTTCGACCTGTTATCGATACTTTCGATCTACCTCGACCTCAACCGTCAGTCGATTCACCTCGACTAGACTTTCACTGAAAATAATATAACAACCCAACATTCTCCCACTTGTTGTTTTCTTTGTTGAAACAAGATATTCCTAAATTTTTCGTTCATAGACCCAGGGTAGAAATTCCCATTTCCTCTCTACACCAAGAGAACTTCACGGCACTCACAGACTTGGTCAATGAGTATGCTATGTTTTCCAACGTGTCTACTTTCTCCAATAGAACCTTGTTACATTCCACCATGTCTCTTACGAAATGGTATTGTACATCAATGTGCTTATTCTTTGAATGATAAGTAGTGTTCTTTTCCAAAAATATTGTGCTTTGACTATCGCAATTTACCTTCATAGCTCTCTGCCCAAACCCAAATCGTGGACACAATATTTGAAGCCATACCACTTCTTTTCTTCCATGAGTGGATGCCATGTATTCATCTTTTGTTGTCGACAAGGCTACGACTGCCTGTCATTTACTCATCCAACTTATTTCTCCACCAAATATATTGAACATATCTGTTGATCGACCTTCGTCGATCCATATCTCTAGCCCAGTCAGCGTCGACAAATCCATGTACATCTAATTTACCACCATCACATCCAGGTCTTACTTGGTAGCATGTAGCATAGTCCTTTGTGCCACACAAATATATTAATACTCTCTTGACAGTTGTTCAGTGCTCCTTTCTATGTATCAACATGTACCTTCTCAACACTCCCACTGCATGGGAAATGTTTGGTCGAGTGTAAACCATCGCATACATCAGAATACCAACCGCACTTGCATAAGGAACACATGCCATATCCTCTATCTCTTATTGTGTCTTTGGACATTGTTCAATAGTAATCCTTTCTCCCACTCGAATTGGAACCTTCACCGGTTTTCAATCTTGCATGTTGAATCATTTCAGAACTGTTTCAATAGACTTTGTCTGATTCAACCAGATATTTCTAGCTGTTTGATCTCTCTTAATATCCATTACCATAATGAAGTTAGATGCACCACGATCCTTCATGTCGAACTTGGAGGATAGCTACTTTTTCACCGCCTTTATTTTGTCCATAATGTTTCCAATTAGCAACATGTCATCGAAATACAAAGCTACATATATGAAACACCCACCTTATTCCTTGGAATATATGCAATGATTTTCTTTGCTTCTAAAAAATACCAAACTCAGGATGTATGTGTCAAACTTCTGGTACCACATCCTTGGATATTTCTTTATACCATAAAGGGATCTTTTGAGTTTGCACACCAACTCTTGCTTTCCCTTTACTACAAATCCTTCAGGTTGTTTCATGTAGAATTCTTCTTCTAGGTCCCCATGCAGGAAATTTGTCTTCACATCCATTTGTTCTATCTCCAGATCAAATGTTGAAGCCAGAGACATTATTATTCTAATGAAAGTTAGTTTTGAAACAGGGGAAAAAAAATCACCGAATTCAACACCCTCGACTTGGGAGTATCCTTTTGCTACCAGTCGATATTTGAACTTCTCGACTTGACCTACGAAATTCATCTTCTTCTTGAACACCCACTTTCTACCAATGAGATTTATTCCACTAGGTAACTTGACCAAGTCCCATGTCTCATTTTTGTACAAGGATTCCATCTCTTTGACCATGGTATCCTTCTAGAGTTTACCCTCTATTAATTCGATTGCTTCAATGAATGACTTGGGCCCATCGTCGATGGAAGTTATCATGAATGCGGAATGGAAGTTGGGAGGAATGTACCTTTAAATTTCTTTTCTTATTATTTCTAACCTCCTTACCACTGAAGTCAATTGTTCCTCCTCTTCCTCAAATTCAGTCGACTCATCTGAATCATACTCTTCATTCCTCAATTCAAACTCCACCGTATCAGGATAATTCTCTAAACAACTTCCTCGGGCTTGGATTTACCTACAACTTATATGAAGACCACATCTCGATGGTACATTTTTCTCCTTGATGCAGGATCCTAGAGTTTATACCCTTTCATCCCTTCTTTCTACATGATGAAAATACATTTGACTGCCTTCTTGTTGATCTTTCTCCACTTTTCCTTGGGAAAATTCATAAAATTATCACATCCAAATACCTTGGTATGTGCTACCGAAGGATTCTTACCATACCATACCTCATTTGGAGTCATGTCGACTAGTGTCGACGAAGGAGACATATTCACCAGATATCTTGCAGTCTCGACTGCCTCCACTCAAAATTCTTGTGCAATCCCAACACCACTAAGCATGATCCTCGCCTTATCCATCAACATTTTTTTCATTCTCTCAGCAACTCCATTTTGTTGTGGGGTATGTTGAGAACTCAACACACCCTAAAATCCTTATGAAATTTTATCACTTTTTGGGTACCACTTGTTTTCTTCACTGTCTGAATCGATTTCACTTTGGGAAATGGTTTATGTTTGTGTTTTTTTCATGACTCTTATCATCAAGTAAGGTTTGTTTTAACTTGTGAAACCTCATGTCTAAAATAAATTGACACCTGAATTAAGAATCGACAGCTAACACTGCACCTAACGGGATTAGGTTCGACATTGGAAAAATTCAAGAAAGACGAAGGAACCATAGTTGCAATAGTCGTCGAGCGTCGATCCCCATCGACGTCGAAAAAAGGTGGAGTTGGTTTGTGTAAGTTATTCACATGAAGTTTCAAGAGATATCCGATCCCCCTCGACATTAGAAAAATATGGGAAGGATAGACATTAACGAAAGACGTAAAAAAGTCGTCGATAGCCAATGCGCTTTATTGGGGTCGGGGAAATATAGAAAGGTTAAACCCATCGTTTTTGTCTAACAAGCATATCTCCAATCGTTGATCCCCAATGCGTTTTCGGCATAGGGAATTTTTTGAGAGAGTCGATCTGAGAGCACTTGGGTAGGCTTATCGTTGATCGTCGATCCTTGACACTTTTCGGCATCGGTAAGATAGGATTGGGTTTCAGAACATATAGCTTAATTAAAGTCCTGTTTTCGATTAACATGAGTAGATGAATTCACCAGTCTCAAAGGCCACATATCTTTACCACGTAAGGGGGTCGTACGATCTAGTTTCGTCCTGAGTCATATTAAGGTTTCCTGGGTCCTAGTCACACCTCCTAGTCAATTGTGCCATGTCATCTATGTACGGAAATATCGATCGGCATCGGAGCTGTTGCAAGAAAATATCTATGAAAAGTGTTTGACGCACAATCCCAACCCCCGACCCACCAACTGGACCAACGAAATGATGGGATGTTTACGACATAAGAGATGATCAAATTTGGACATTTAATAGACCAATTAATGCTCGATCCCACATTTGTTACTAGCTCGTGCACCGATTGAACAACAACAATTTGAAATCATTGATAGGCCACATTACCACCCGCGCTCATGCCGTCAACCCACGATAAATTTAATTTTAAACATCTTTGAAGATCTGGCGGCAGATTTAATGAAATAACACTCATAACCTGAATTGAATGGTTGATGCGGCAAGGTAAGTTCATCCCTATTTAAATCTCTAGAATGATTATGAACAAATTCATTCTACACACAAGTTTGAGTTCTAGAGAATCCGAAGGAGTGAAGTGAATGTCTTGAGACTATACTGACCCTCATATTATCAAAACCAGGTTAAACAAGCTGCAGAGGTATGTGTGCAAGTTTGTCAATTCGTTGGTCGTAATTTATATATATGCATATGATTTTCTTTCATAGTCTCTAAAATATGTTATAGATGCAAGTAACATTCCTCCGAGAAATCCAACCACCAGATGCTCACCAAGGGCACCCAAGCTAAAAGAAGTTGAAATAGGTGAAGGTTCTTCTCCAGGGACCGCGAGACAGTTGGAGTACGCTCCCATGGTGGAGCCTGTCATTAAAACATAAAAAAAGAAATATTTTGTCCAGTCATCGACCTTCGGTGATACAAAAGCAAGTACTAGATCCAAAGTAATGCTCCCATAGTGAGGGGACCTCTTCAACAGAATTATCCAGGAAGATTACCCGGAGTATATCCCACACAATGACCTAGACGTAAGGGAGCTCGATGACCAGGTGTTCCCGAACATCCGATGGTCGTATCTACACATGATGGTCAGTAGAACCCCAGTTTTCCCTTGCATTAAGGTTCTGTAATGGCTAATCAACCATACGAACATGTAGAAGTGCTTGATCAATGATGAGAATGGCGGGTGTGTCGGAGTTCTCCTCCCGACAAAAGTCCATAAATACTACAAGATCATAGACCCATAGGAATGGATAAATACGGACTTCATGGTGAATTTATATGAATTCCATGACACCAGCTAGTTGATGGCCTCATGGTGGAAGGAGGACAAGAATTTCACTAACCATAGAAATGGTTGGTATGGGACGATTAACCTGAGGGAGCCATACATCTATTGTATTTCTCCCATCTATCAACTATATGGAGAAAAGGATTGCTCTAAGTTTTCTGAAGTATGGATGCCTTTGGCATACACAGTGGCAATCTCCAGGAGCAGCTTCAACTGGGGAGCAATAATTTCTAAACAATTGAGCAACTGTGTACAACAAGCTCAGACGTTGAAAGAAGGGGAAGCACCCACTTTCTACATGGCCTCGTACCTTCTCGATGTCATTTGAACAAGGAATGTCTTTGTCGGCATGAATTTAAGCTAACATGTTGCGGAGGTCCCGATCCATGTCTACTTCAGCATACTATGGGAGAACAGGTACAAAAATTCTTACGCACTCATTTGCGATGAATTCATCGCCCGCATTCATTTTATTATTTTTAAGAAGGAATGCCCAATATTATCTGCAACAACCAAGAAAATGGTAGAAAAGGTAGGTCATTAGTATTTAGATGAATGCTCAACCTACATTAGGGTGTTCGGGGCCATTGGAGCACCACATCTCCCACCTACTCATGTCCCAAACCGGCTCATTATGGGAGAAATCTGCTATCAGACTATCATGCAGGGTTATAACACCACATTAGTCAAGGACAAGAAGCGAGATTTCATACCCTACGATTTCCATGTGGGGTTTTATCTGGTAAAGGATACTACTCGATCTAAACAAGAAGGGTTGAGCCAACTTGAATTCAGATTACCAACAAGTCGATTCTACAAGCACGACCCTCAAGTCCCGGTCCTCCAACATGCTTCATAGGTATCATCATGTTGTTCATAAGCTCATGATAAGTTTGAGGATGAAATTTTCATAGAGTGTACCCAAGATTGGGACGAGGTGGTACAGAGAATGGCCAACCCAAATATGACCAGGTTCAAGCCCATGAGCATGGATGAACAAGTGGAAACAATAGATCAGTCGGCTCAAGAAGCCCTCAAATCTAGGGAAGAAATCAGAGAGACAAAGATGACAGAGGCACAAAGAAGGGGATTACTCTTTCTATAAGGGGCACAAATAATCATTGATCAATTACAAAATGACCCTGATCTAATAAAAATGACTAGGATTCACGTTGATGACCCAATCAAAAGTTGAGGAGAACCAAGTGGCCTAGAGCCAATGCAACTTGAAGAAATCATCGGGTCAAAAAACCCTGAAGTTCCAGCACCACAGATCAGATCACCTGTGGAAATTTCAACCCAACCCAAGATAGCAAGGACATTAGGGAGAACAATTGTACCAAATCTCTTGTTCGATTTGATAACCATCTACGATGACGAGGAGAGTTTGGAGGTGTCCCTGGTGACTCTAGTGCAGATTATAGAGGAGAAATAACCTAAAAGATAATCTACCTCGGGTCCTGAAGCTCTAGTCCAGAGCCATCCGCAGAGCGAGCATGAGGTAGAAAGTGCCTTAGACACTGAGCCACTCGACATACCAGGAACCCTGAGGGATAGCTCGAGGGATGAGCTAGGATCGGGTAGACAGGAAGAACAAATTCCACAATAGGAAATCAACATTTCAACAGTCGATTGTAAAGTAAGTATCAAACCTACCCCTAGTTCCTCAGTTTTGGCCGATACCTTACCAGCCGATGAGAAAAAATATGAAGTTGATCCATCGGGACATATAAAAAATGTTTAGGAACCCAACCTAGAATAGATATACATAGTCGGGAGCCTAGGAAATAATCTAACTTGGGGAGAACAACAAATCCCCAAACCTGTTAATGAGGTTGTCAATATACAAGCAATTTCCTACGACCGAAAGAGGAAATCCATCATGAAGAGAACCACTAAAAAGAGGAGGCTTACATTGGATAGCTTGATCCTCATAACCACAGAGGAAAAATTGATAAACACTGAGCACGCCAAGATGTTCGAGATTATCGGCGCAGGGATGGCTATCACAGATGCCACCCTGGATAGAGAAAGAAAATATGAAGAGGAGTTGGTCGTTGCGCTAAAGGAGTTGGAGCATCTTCACCATTTAGAGAAATACTATTAGGACTCCACACAAGCCACGGTGTTTTTGAGAAGTGAGTTCCAAGACACTTATGACAAATTCATGAATGAATGGCACCTTTTCACTGTAGGGATAGTCGACTTCCAAGAAGACACCCTTATGGCACTAGCGACCTGCAAAGACGTGGAAAGATGGTACGAGAAATCCCACCAAGAAATGGAGAGGATTGATTACATCAGCGTGGTTCAAAAGGGCCAAGATGTCGAAGAGCATGACATTCAGGTGCTACAGGACAACAACATAGATTGGATAAAGAAGGCGTTCGAATACTGGGTGAAAATGGCCCAAGAATCTCAGTGGGAGGTTTAATAAAAATGAGTCGATTGCGAAAGGATCTGGGTCACGATTAATCGAGAGATGAAAGAGATCAGTCTCCCAGAATTCATCTCACCCGAGGACTTTGTCGACTTGCATGACATATTCAAACAACATTCAGAACAAGACTCAGCGTGGACTGCAGAGATAGCAAAGGTGGTGAGCATGGCGCCAGGTCAAGTACAATAGTTTGTGGAGCACCCGATCAAGGCTCGAACAATATTACAACAGTTAAGTGTCAAAATAGTTAAGTATAGGGCACAGGAAGTATAATTAAAAGAAATCCTTTCGGCCCTGATGGACCAACACAGATTCTCGTATTCCAACACATGCGAAGAACTCTTCATCAAATGGTCATATTATGAGAAGAGTTATCCACTTCAGTGAAACCATTTGATGACTCTTGGAAGATAGAGAGATGGAAGTGCCATGTGGCGATGTTTTGTTTTACTTAGATTACACTTTTGGTAGTTATTTTTAGTTAATGAATTGTTATAAATAAGAAGATCGACCTAGAAATGGTCGATGGTTTTGGAAAAGACCCTCATTTATGGAATTGTAAATAACTATTTCCAAACTACCTTAATTGAGAAGCATTGTTTAGGACCGAAGACAAACTTATGTTTTTCATCAAAGGTGTGTGTGATTGGATCTAAGGAGGAATTATTTTCGACTTTATCTCATGAATAGATGTTGTAATGTGTAAGATTTTTTGAATCTATTGATAAGTTAGTTGATTCAATATTTTTTGTAGTTCTTGTTCTTAATGATGGAAATCAAATTTGTTTTTTAGTATGTGATCAATGATTAGAGCTAAGGAAACTATTTTTCTTTCCATCATTTTATTGCATGTATGTTTTCTTTCGATAATTGTATCTCAATCAATAATTGAAATACCAACAAGTATATGTATTAGTACTAGGCTTGTCACAGGTGTGAAAATATTTGTCTGCTTGCTTGAGCACAAGGGTTATCCCAAGCTCAACCTTCTTCAGTAGTTAATATCCCCCCCTTTTACCAGTTGGTTTATACCTGCACACATATTTTTATCAAACCCATCTAATAAAATAAAAACACAAAAAGAGAACATTTAAAATGGAGGAACTTTCACAAGAAGATATCCTGTCAATCACTACGTAAATCCCATCGATTATTTGGCCGGATCGAAAGATCTAGAGAACAATTCCACTATCAAATTTTGTATAGTCTAATTGGGCCTCGGTGGCAGGTTTGGTTCTTGTTGTTGAGTTAAATGGATTTAGGACCCCTCAACAGGGTATATGGTGTGGTATTTTTTTCGATTTATGCCACACTACTTACAAAACTAAGAAAATTCATTTCCATATAATTCACCACCATTGTTAGTCCTTAGCACTTTAATCCTCTTCTTTATCGGGTTTTCCAAAAGAGATTTAAACTCCTTAAATCTCTCAAAAACCTTTAATTTCTTCCTCAGGAAATATATCCATGTCTTCCTGGAAAAATCATCTATGAAGGAGACATAATACAGGGATCCACTAAGTGAAGGAACTGTAATCAGGCAAAACACATCACTATGCACTAGTTCTAGAATCCCATTTTCCCTTATTGCTCCAGATGGGAACCTCACCCAACTTTGTTTCCCATATATACAATGTTCACAAAAGTCGACTTCTAAATCACATTCAGGAAAACATTTGACCATACCTTTTATTTTCATAGATCAAAGTCCTTTTTCTCCAATGTGTCTCATCCTCTCGTTCAATATCCTAGATGGGTTGACTTCATCATGTCTTGTCGAGTCAATTTGAACTGACTTAGCTTAATTCGAGTCGTGTTGTTTCAACATCGATTCGAGTCAATTCACAGTCAAGTCGATTTCAGGAGAAACAATGTTTTTGCATCCAGTTGATTCGACATTCCCTAACATCTTGTACAGGGTACCAATCCAAAATCCTCTCATTAATACCATCACACCTCTAACCATCTTGGACGAATCCTTCTAAAACATAGTATGTACTCCTACATCACTCATCTTGCTTACAGATATCAAGTTTCTTTCCAAACCTGAAATGTGTAGCACACCTGAAAGGGTTCTTTTCCTCCCATCCTATTGTGTCATTTAGACTCTTCCCCGTATAAAAATTATGGTTGTCGAGTTGTCCCCAAAGAACACATCACCCCCATCTTCATATTCACAGAACCATTATTTATGCGGTTTCATATGATAGGATGCTCCTGATTCAATCAACCAAAAATATTGATCTTGTTATAGAGCAAGTTTTAGGTTGTGAAAATCCCGACCCAACCACAAGGAAAGTGCTACAACTTGGGAATCATACACCCAATGTCACCTCGATGTAGGTCCTTCACTTCAAGGGTGACTAGGTCACTCTAGGGAGGAGATCCTGGTGACCCTAAGGGGATTGAGATGAAGATGGAGGTAAATGGAAGTGAATCCCCTAGAGGTCAAATCTAAGTATAATAAAAGGTAGGGAGAGATGCCTTGCAATTCAAGTAATTGTTGGTCCACACGTATAATACTTCTCTGGATGATTGTACCTACTTGAGACACAAGAAAAGAGACTTTGCAATGATAGATGTTAGTTGGATCAGACAGTTAATCTTGTTGTCCCAAATTGAAGCAATATATATTAGTTTATATCATCAAATAAAACATCTAAAATCATCATATAAAGATCTAGACTAGTTAGGTAAATCAGCATCAAACTTAGCAATGAATATAGGCTGAAAATTGGCACTTACGAAGCAAGAAAAGATGGTTGTTGTAAACATGTATTTTCTGCAGAAAATTTCAGCCTTATGGCTGTATCATTCAGTGGCATGAAGTAGAAAAATCAACCATGGAAAAGTGCCAATAAGTAGCTCAAAATATGCACCCTAGTTAGTAGAGTAAATGAGCAAAGTTAGAGAGCTAGTCTAGAGTTAGTTTAGGAGTTATGAGAGTTTTAGTAGCTACGGTTATGCATCCCTAATGGCTGTAGGTTAAATTTTGTAACAACAATTAGAGTGTTGGGAGAGAGGGGACGCACTAGTGAGGGAACACTCCTCTCAATGAGACAAATCAACTTTAAGCAAGAAACCTTTCAAAAGACCAAAAATTGTGTTTCCCAAGGATGTGATTTTATATATCCAATGCAAAAGAGTATGAATAGTGCCTTTACTATTGCGTTAATGGAGTATAATAAACAATATCTTAGAGAAGCAACCTCCTTGGGGGTGTAATCCCTTTTACTTCCCAAGGCAAGTTTCTCTATGCTAGGGTTCAAGCTAAGAGGGTGTATGCCCTTATACGTCTCTTAGAAAACCCTTGTATAATCATGAGATGGAGAAAATAAAATGATGAAGGACATGGTGGGAGTGTATACCCTTATACTTCCCACCTATCTCCTAGCATAACAATACTTGAACTTGAAAGATGATATCATAATAGTAGAAAACCATACTAAGTCAAGAAAAATGCCAAGATAATCCACCACAAGATATAGAAAGCATCATCCAAGGATAGCACTATACTTCCATCAACCATTCACGAATAGATAACCATAAACAAGTGCACAAGAGATGAAAAGATCCAAGTGTAGCGAAAATTTCATACCAAGGCCTTTCACAAGAGGGAGAGTTATGTTTAAAATGAGATCTTATGATCTCTATTTATAAAAAATGTAGCTAACATAGTTTGTCCACAAATTAAGGAGTAAAACACAATATTAGGGGTCAACAACCCTAATCTTTCCCCCTTAACAAACTAACATTAAAAAATTCACTTAAAATTTCACTTTTGCAAAAATAAAACCCTAATTTAGGAGGATGTCACCCCTTTAGGGGACGTTTTTCCACTTTGAGGAAGTTGTTGGTGTTGGAGAAGCATGGATAGGCCTCCAAAGGTCACATGTCAAGAATATAAGCACTCTCATCGTGGTGAAGAACCTTCTCCTCCTCAAAATTACATGTGTCAAAGAGTGGCACCTCACCACCATGCCCTAGTCCCCAAAATCATGATGTTAAGCTCAAAAGTGGAACGTTTTTCCCCTCCTAGGAAAATCGTTTGGAAAGTAAGGGATGGGCTAGGTTTTCCAGGTCATCATCAAGGTCGTCCAAGTCTGATCTCTCTCATCTAGCCTATGGGCCCCTGGCATCCAACATGTGGGCTTGTATCCCCATGGAAGCCCAAGCTAGGCTTGTTCTCCCAAAATTGTCCACCAACTAGGTCTTGCAAAGACAAATGAACACGTCGTCCAAGGATCTCAAGTCATAAAATCATGATAAGTGAATCCAATCAATAAATAATCCATCCAAGCATGTGCATCAAAGATCAATATATCAAACAATTAACAACTCAAAGACACTATGCGACTTGTCAAACTTAAATATGGGAGGGTTTACGAGGTGTCCTATTGGGTAGGTATTTCCCTAGGTCAAGGAGAGATTCCAAGATATCCCTCTCTAAGCCATGTAAATTGGATGAATTGGTAGGGGTTAAGACTCAATGGGCACATGGCTCATGACATACAAGTGGTCGTAGTGTCTCATTCATCGGTTCCTTTGTAGAGGATGTGTGGTACCATCGTCTAGAAATTCACTTTTTCCAAGCCCATCAATTGTCTTTTATCTTTCTTTCTTTGTATTTTCTTTCATAATAGCATAAGGAGATATTGAAGGTCACTACCCTTGCATGGTG
Organism: Picea sitchensis; assembly: GCA_010110895.2. Classification (NCBI taxonomy): domain Eukaryota; kingdom Viridiplantae; phylum Streptophyta; class Pinopsida; order Pinales; family Pinaceae; genus Picea; species Picea sitchensis. Next base: position 200,520 of record SNQJ01S0000261.1, read on the forward strand.
ACCAGATGAGGCAAATTTCACCCATAAACACCTAGTGGAAATGAGAAGGTTGGCTCGTGATGAGACCCCCTTTTTCTCAGCCATGCAACTGAGAGCCATTTCCCTAGTTTGGTGACCAAATGATGACAATGTCATACCACTAGATATTTATGGACGTGATAGGTTGTCTCATGATGAGACCTCCTATCCTTCAAATAACATTTCAAGAATTATTTATTACATTGTGGGTCCCCTTTATTCAAAGATAAGTGTTTCATTTCTTTCTTGGGTGATCCCTTGGTGAAGCATCTGGAAGGTTTATATAAGGATTTTATCTTTTACCCAACACCAACCCCTATGGGCCTTTATCCCCTTCTTCCCATAGAATGAGGGAAAACCCCTTCTTGGGTCAATACACCCTAAAATCTCAAGAGATAAGGAAATGGAGGGGGATACTGATGGAAATTGATAAGTATGGTCGGGAATGGTATGATGGATCATTAAGGGAGTTCCCAATATCAATTAAGGGAGTTTCTCCCATTCTTCCTTCGACATGTGTATCGGTTGGGTACCTAGACAGACCGTTGTCCATTGTTCTCGATCCACAAGAAGATATTCCATTTTAAACTTCCAAAGCTCAAAATTTTGGCCATTGAATATTTCTATCTCTATTCTGGAATTGCTCACTATTCTTTACTATGATCTTTATAACAATTTATGACTTACGAATCTTACTGTACCTAGGAATTATTTCTTAGATTCAAGATTTGCATATCAAGATATGATATACTATCCAAAGCATTACACCGCTCTGATAACTCACTTGTCAGGGAAGAACTAAGCTTTGATACCACATGTCAGGAAATACAAGGCACTTCCACACTAATCCTAGCATAAGAGAAGAAGAATTTAATCAACAATGTATATGAAATAAGCAATCACACAGTACACCGAGATTTTACCCTGGAAACCCTTAACTGGGAAAACCAACATTATTTTGAGCATTCTACTCTCTTGTTTTCTTATTCATTCAGAATAAAAGGTTACATGTCTAACCTTGATCCACATCTAAGACACAATTGACATCATACCCTCTTGCACAGGAAAGAACAATCATGTAGCCAAATCGACTTACATATCCATGACCAACAACCTACACTTACACATGCATTAACCTACAAAAGTGTATTCTATGATCACCTAACAACAACATCCTTTATGTCCTTACAACATGCCTCTTTCTAGGTGTTACAATAGGAAAAACTCTAAATATTGGCACCCAAAAATGGTATAGATCCATGCATATCATTGGATACAAATCCCACAAATCTCTGAATTGTATTACAATCGAGTCCAAGTCAGGTTTACCAGTCGAATATCGGTCGGACTCCATCCAGTCTCTAGTTGGTCGTCTCATGCCCACACTTCAACCTCTTGTCGGTTGACTTACCGTCGATATCTTCAACTTAAAATTTACCCAATTGACTTCCTCAACCTTCAAATTTATTTTGATCTACTTCAACCTTTGACATGTTGTCGATCTACCTCAACTTCGACCTGTTGTTGATTTTTTGATCTACCTCGACCTCGATCGCCAGTCAATTCACCTTGACTAGAGTTTCATTGCAAAGAATATAACAACCCAACATTCTCCCACTTGTTGTCTTCTTTGTTGAAACATGAGATTCATGAACTTCCATTCACGAACCCAGGGAAGCAATGCCCCATTGCATCTCTGCACGAAGAGAACTTCACAACACTCACATACTTGGTCAATGAGTCTATTATGTTTTCCAACGCGTTTATTTTTTCCATTAACACCTTATTAATTTCCACCATGTGTCTTATGCAATGGTATTGTACATCAATGTTCTTAGTCTTTGAATGATAAGCATGGTTCTTTTCAAGAAATATTGTGCTTACTATTGCAATTTACCTTCATAGATCCTGCACAAACTTTATTCCTGAACACATCTTTGAAGCCATACTACTTCTTTGCTTCCATGAGTGGCCACCATGTATTCAGATTCTGTTGTCAACAAGGATATGATCGCCTGTCATTTACTCATCCATATTATTTCTCCACCAAACATCGTGAAGACATATCCGTTGGTCGACCTTCGTCGATCCATATCTCCAGCCCAATCGGTGTCGACAAATCTATGTACATCTAATTTACCATTGTCACATCCAGGTATTCCTTGATAGAATATAGAATAGTCATTTATGCCACACAAATACCTGAAAACTCTCTTGAAAGTTGTCCAGTGCTCCTTTCTAGGTGTCAACATGTACCTTCTCAACACTCACATTGCATGGGAAATGTTTGGTCGAGTGCAGATCATTGCATACATAAAAATACCAACCACACTTGCATAGGTAACAAGTGTCATTTCCTCTATCACTTCCTATGGCTTTGGACACTGTTCAACAGTAAGCCTTTCTCCCACTAGAATTGACACCTCCATCGACAATCCCGCATGTTGAATTGTTTCATAACTGTTTCAATATACTTTGTCAGATTCAACTAGATATTTATAGCGACTCAATCTCTCTTTTCCTCGATTCCTAGAATGAATTTAGTTTCACCGATATCCTTCATGTTGAACTTGGAGGATAGTTTCTTCTTCACCTCCTTTATTGCATCCATGATGTTTCCAATTAGCAACATGTCATCGACATACAAATCTACATATATGAAATTCTCATCTTCTTCCTTAGAATATATGAGGTGATAATATTTACTTATCACAATTCCCAAACTCAAGATGTATGTGTCAAGATTTTGGTACCACATCCTTGGTGATTTATTTATACCATAAAGGTATCTTTTTATTTTGCACACCAACTCTTGTTTTCCCTTTACTACAAATCCTTCAGGTTGTTTCATGTAGATTTCTTCTTCCATGTCCCCAAGTAGGAATGTTGTCTTCACATCCATCTGTTCTATCTCCAGATCGAATGTTGCAGCCAGAGACATCAGTACTCTAATGGAAGTTGTTTTTTCAACAGGGGAAAAAATCTCATTGAAGTCGACTCCCTTGACTTGGGAATATCCTTTCGCTACCAGACGACCTTTAAATTTCTTGACTTGACCCGCGACATTCATATTCTTCTTGAACACCCACTTGTGACCAATGGGATTTCTTCCACTAGGTAACTTGACTAAGACCCATGTCTCATTCTTGTACAAGGATTCCATCTCTTCAACCATGGTGTCCTTCCAGAGTTTACCCTTTGCTGAGTCGACTACCTCACCAACTGACTTGGGCTCATCATCGATGGTAGTTAGCATGAATGCGTAATGGAAGTCAGGCGGATTGTACCTTTCAACTACTTTTCTTATTCTTTCTGACCTCCTTACCATCGGAGTCAATTGTTCCACCTCTTCCTTAGATTCATTCGACTCATCTGAATCATCTTATTTGTTCCTCAGTTCAAACCACAACATATTAGGATAATTATCAGTTTGAACAAATTCCTCAGGCTCGGATTTACCTACGACTTCTCTAAAGACCACATTTCAACTATACACTATTCTCCTTGATGTAGGATCCCAGATCTTATACCCTTTCATCCCTTCTTTGTACCCAATGAAAATACATTTTACTGCCTTCTTGTCCAACTTTCTCCTCTTTTCCTTGGGAGCATGCACAAAATCATCACAGCCAAATACCTTGAGATGTGCCACCAAAGGATTCTTACCAAACCATACCTCTTTTGGACTCATTTCAACTAGCACCAACAAAGTAGACATATTCATCAGATATCTTGTAGTCTCAACTACCTTCGCCCAAAATTCTTGTGCGAGCCCAACACCACTGAGAATGCTCTTTGCCTTATCCATCAACATTCTATTCATTCTCTCAACAACTCCATTTTGTTGTGGGGTATATGGGGTGGTATTTTGGCATGTTATGACACACTTCTTACAGAACTGACCAAATTCCTTTCCAAGTAATTCACCACCATTGTCAGTCCTCAACACTTTAATCCTCTTCTCTCCCAGGTTTTCTAAAAGAGATTTAAACTCCTTAAATCTTTCGAAAACCTTTGATTTCTTCCTTAAGAAATATATCCATTTCTTCTTGGAAAAATAATCTATGAAGGAGACATAATATAGGGATCCACCAAGTGAAGGAACTATAACCGAGCCAAACACATCATTATGCACCATTTCTAGAAACCCATTTTCCCTTGTCGCTCCATATGGGAACCTCACCCGAATTTGTTTCCCATATATACAATGTTCACAAAAGTCTTCTTCTAAACCACATTCATGAAAACCTTCGACCATACCTTTACTTTGCATAGATCGAAGTCATTTTTCTCCAATGTGTCCCATCCTCTTGTGCCATAGCCTAGTTTGGTCAACTTCATCATGTCTTGTCGAGTTGATTTTAACCGTCTTAGCTAGATTCAAGTCGAGTTGTGTCGACATCGAGTCGAGTCGATTCATTGTCTATTTGATTTCAGGAGAAACAATGTTCTTGCATCCAATCGAGTTGGCATTCCCTAACATCGTTAATAGGGTACCAATCCAAACTCCTCTCATTAAGACCATCGCACCTCTGACCATATTGCATGAATCCTTTTGAAACAGAATATGCACACCTACATCACTCATCTTGCTGACAGATATCGGGTTTATTTCCAAACCCAAAATGTGTATCACACCTAGAAGGGTTCGTTTTCTCCCATCCTGCAATGTCAGTCCGACAATTCTGGTTGTTGAGTCATTCCCCAATAACAAATCACCCCCATCATATTGTTCATATTCACAAAACCATTTTTTATGTGGTGTATTATGAAAATATGATCCCGAGTCGATCAACCAAACATCTTGATCCGATTGTGTACTGGTTGATGCCAGGTACACATCACCTCATTTTTCCAAGGTCGTCTCTCTCAGTCGATTGCTTCTCGTTGGATCTAGAACTGCCTTATGTTTCCTTAGACTTACAATAATTTTTATAATGCCCAACTTTATCGCATTTCCAGCATCTTCACGTCGACTAAACTAGGGATTTAGATCTACCCTTCAACTTGAAATTTCTACCAGAGAATATGCCTTTATATCTATCTACGAGTTGACCTCTCACTACTAGATCATCTTTGGTCAATCATTCCATGTTATTTCTTCTCATTTCTTCTGACAACAAAGAAGCAACCACGTCCTCTAGCGCTAGTGTGGTTGTATTACTCCAATAGCCACGACTAATTTATCCCGAGAGTATGGAAAATAACATAATAGGTTGATACATTTCTCCTCATAAGTGATCTTTATATCCACGGATGATAATTGGCCTAACACGGTGTTAAACTGATCCATCAGGATTTTTTGAATGACTTATGGTTGAGTTTTTTTTTAATTTGCATGAATTAATTGACCATTGGGAAACTTAACGAAAGAACGAGAAAAGAAAAGGAATTATACAGCCATTAACATATTTGCAGATCTGAAATGCAATGAAAAACAACAAACCATAATACACAGGTTGATAACGGAGTTCGACACAACTTTGCCTACGTCTCCGAGCCTTTTCTCTGTGGGGGAGGCTTCTTTATTTCTGTTCAAAAGCTCAATGGTACATATTTACAATGTCGAATGGCTTCTAGACTGATCTGGTCATGTTTACCCAGATCTCTGGAACCATGCACAAAAAAAGGCACGCGAAACGGACGTCCGGAGCTCTCAGAAACGGTCCGACATCATCTCCTCCTCAACGGCTTCCCTGCCTCAAACTGGCTTTGACTTGGCTTCTCCTCAACATCTCTGCTCTGATTTGCTCTCAAAAAGCTGTCCCCATGGCCTCAAATTGGCCTTGGTTAAATAGTTTGGAAGTTGGTTATCCATCTCCAACTTCCTCCACGAATTTAGGCTCCAAAAATGTCTAATAACCCCCAAAAATCATTAATAATGGGTTAATTAACATTAAAAAAACCAAAAGTGGTATAAAACCCACTTTCCAACCATAAAATAGTTAAAATCGGGCTTAGCCCCCCGAGCTCTTACGCGTGCCCTTTTTAAATGGTCATATGGTGTACATATGGCCTAGCACTAGCCCTACGGGCTAAGCGTTGGCCCCTTCTATTGGCGCGGCTCCCGGTCGTATGGTGGAGTGGCATGTCCACGGGCTAGTCCCAAATCGGTTCAACCGCATATATATGGTAACTGTCCATTGTTTATCCCCCCGCGCCGGTTTAAACTCCCCGCCATATGGTCACATGTTAATACAATGGAACAATGGCTACGGGTCGGGGCTAAGCCCCGGCCCGACCCCCCGTCCATTATTACAAAATTTTGAATTCAAATATATGCAAATTGGCATACCAAACAAGAACCAAACAATGGCGTAACGGTTGGACGGATTATGTTAAGTCGTTGCCGGTGGGGAGGTCGTCGGTTTGAACCCGGTCGACCACACAACTTTTTAATAACAAACCAACAACCAATTCCCGGGTGCCACGTGGCAGCCCTTGATTGGGCCACGTGGCACCCAATCACTTGCCAATTAAACGCCACATGTCAACATCTGATTCGACGACTGTCAACCAATAATCGCTTGCCACATCATCACATGCCGTACGCCCAGTCAGCCTTGCCACGTCATCGCCACGTCGGAATTCGTACGCTCTGTCAGCCTTGCCACATCATCGCCATGTCTAAAGCCGTACGCTCTGTCATCATGCCACGTCAGTTGCTGACGTCACCCATGCCACGTGTCACCCCTTCAGTGGTGACACGTGTCACCTCGGGATTGGTCCAGTCGTACACCAAAAACGCCAAATCTGCCTGACACGTGTCGCTCCTTGGAGCCGCCATGCGTCCTGTAAGGACCCGCCACGTGTCTTGTACGGACTGACATGTGTCATGTACGTACTGTACGGACAGGTACAGTCAGCATCCAAAAATTTTGCCTGTTTGGCTTGGCGGACAGAATGCGATATCTTCTCCATACGGACTCCATTTGACAAAGTAAATATACCACCAGAATCAGGAAGACGAGACGGACGCAATGGTGTTGGTTTTGTCGGATTCTGAGCACTTTCATTTTTGAGCATTTTTCATGCCCTGTCAGGCTTTTGAATCCGATTTCGGATCACAGCTCCCAACAATAAGACCTTTTGGTCCCCAAAAGGTTACTGACCACTCTACAAGCTTGAGATAGGCCACCCGGCTTGCTCTGGATCCAATTACATTAATGGAAACAAAATACACTAAAGTTGAGACACCCACTTCTGGCAGAACCAAGTGACTGATCTCTTTTCTTCACGTTGTTCCTCTTGCTCCGCTGGTAATCCTTCCTCCTTCATGGGTACATGCAGAATCCTTTTGTCCTTCCTTGGATGAATCTCTGGATTAAGCTTCCAACAACTAGCCTTTTGATGTCCACTCTTGCTGCAAAACGTACAACGAGTTTTTGGCATCCAGACTTGTTTACCCTTCTCCTTCTTCCGTGGTGGACTTGAGCCTTTATGTCGTGTTTCCTTCTTGGACGACATAGGTTTCCTGTACAAAGTTTGTCTCTTCCAACACTTGGCAACACAATGCTTAGGTTAATGACAATAAGCACATGGATAAAGTTTCCACAAGTTCCGGTTTACTTGATTATGCTTGTTATAATCAAAAGGAGAATTAATAAAAACATGACCATTATACCTTCCATGATGATCTTCACTTTTCTTTGGAGACGACTTGCATTCACTACCATGTTCACTATCACAATCCTAGAGTGATACACCATTTCCCTTTGTGAAGTGTCCTCGCAATGTTTTAAGCCGGTCATTTGAAGCATCACTTGCTTCTGAAGTTTTTGAACCTCTCTTGGAAGACTCTCCAAAGTCCCCTCTTTCATATACAATCCTAAGTATCGAAGCCTTTCCTCAACCTCAATAGGATTTACAATGCCTTGACCTCCTACATCAAAGGCCCTTTCCTTTTTCATAGCCCATCTTGGTTAATATTTTCAAAGTTACACCTTTTGTGTGTTTTTCGTATTCACCAAAACCAACTTGATGGGTGTGAGGAAAATTTGATGAGTAACCTTAACTTCATACCTCAGATGTGTTTTACGAAATAGATGTAGAAGGCGCTTCCTTCAATTCTTCTTTTCCTTTATTGTTCTTTGAAGCTTTCAGCAGACCGTGCTCTTTAGTTCGAGTATCATTTAACACCTTCACCATCTGACCATGGCAAACCCAATCTGAACTCCTTCTCATCTTGAAAGTCCTCCTGTAGATGCCATTTCTTCCTTGAGATGAGCTCTTCCATGTTAACGTATTACAAAACTCAAATCCAAGCGTCAACTAATTTCACGATACCACTTGATCCGAAATTCCGGGATTTTGAATGACTTATGGTTGAGTTTTTTGAATTACATGAATTAATTGACCATTGGGAAACATAACAAAAGAACGAGAAAAGAAAAATTATCTGACCAATTTGCATGAATTAATTGACCATTGGGAAACTTAACGAAAGAACGAGAAAAGAAAAGGAATTATACAGCCATTAACATATTTGCAGATCTGAAATGCAATGAAAAACAACAAACCATAATACACAGGTTGATAACGGAGTTCGGCACAACTTTGCCTATGTCTCCGGGCCTTTTCTCTGTGGGGGAGGCTTCTTTATTTCTGTTCGAAAGCTCAATGGTACATCTTTACAATGTCGAATGGCTTCTAGACTGATCTGGTCATGTTCGCCCAGATCTCTGGAACCATGCACAAAAAACGGCACGCGAAACGGACGTCTGAAGCTCTCAGAAACGGTCCGACATCATCTCCTCCTCAACGGCTTCCCTGCCTCAAACTGGCTTTGACTTGGGTTCTCCTCAGCATCTTTGCTCTGAATTGCTCTCAAAACGCTGTCCCCATGGCCTCAAACTGGCCTTGGTTAAATAGTTTGGAAGTTGGTTATCCATCTCCAACTTCCTCCACGAATTTAGGCTCCAAAAATGTCTAATAACCCCCAAAAATCATTAATAATGGGTTAATTAACATTAAAAAAACCAAAAGTGGTTATAAAACCCACTTTCCAACCATAAAATAGTTAAAATCGGGCTTAGCCCCCCGAGCTCTTACGCGTGCCCTTTTTAAATGGTCATATGGTGTACATATGGCCTAGCGCTAGCCCTACGGGCTAAGCGCTGGCCCCTTCTATTGGCGCGGCTCCCGGTCGTATGGTGGAGTGGCATGTCCATGGGCTAGTCCCAAATCGGTTCAACCGCATATATATGGTAACTGTCCATTGTTTAGCCCCCCGCACCAGTTTAAACTCCCCGCCGTATGGTCACATGTTAATACAATGGAACAATGGCTACGGTTCGGGGCTAAGCCCCGGCCTGACCCCCCGTCCGTTATTACAAAATTTTGAATTCAAATATATGCGAATTGGCATACCAAAAAAGAACCAAACAATGGCGTAACGGTTGGATGGATTATGTTAAGTCGTTGCTGGTGGGGAGGTCGCTGGTTCGAACCCGGTCGACCACACAACTTTTTAATAACAAACCAACAACCAATTCCCGGGTGCCACGTGGCAGCTCGTGATTGGGCCACGTGGCACCCAATCACTTGCCAATTAAATGCCACGTGTCAACATCTAATTCGACGACTGTCAACCAATAATCGCTTGCCACATCATCACATGTCGTACGCTCAGTCAGCCTTGCCACGTCATCGCCACGTCGAAAGTCGTACGCTCTGTCAGCCTTGCCACGTCATCGCCACGTCAAAATTTGTACGCTCTGTCATCATGCCACGTCAGCTGCTGATGTCACCCGTGCCACATGTCACCCCTTCAGTGGTGACACGTGTCACCTCGAGATTGGTTCAGTCGTACACCAAAAACGCCAAATCTGCCTAACACGTGTCGCTCCCTGGAGCCGCCACGCGTCCTATACAGACCTGCCACGTGTCCTGTATGGACCTGCCACATGTCCTGTACGGAATGACACGTGTCCTGTACAGAATTTACGGACTGTACGGACAGGTACAGTCAGCATCCAAAAATTTTGCTTGTTTGGCTTGGCGGACAAAATGCGATATATTCTCCATACGGACTCTGTTTGACAAAGTAAATATACCATCGGAATCAGGAAGACGAGACAGACGCAATGGTGTTGGTTTCGTCGGATTCTGAGCACTTTCATTTTTGAGCATTTTTCATGCCCTGTCAGGCTTCTGAATCCGATTTCGGATCATAAACACATTTAAATTCTCATTCACCGAACTTCCATCACTCATCTTGAGAAGATACAGTTTATTTATGAGAAACAACTTATTTACCAGATATTTTGACTGGTATAAGATTCCCAGCTTGTTCCGCAGTTTCTTGGTCGAATCTTCACCCGATACATTCAACAACATTGAATCTGCAAGCCAAATCCAAATCGTACTTCTTTCTTTTCTTTCCAGTTTCTCATATTCTTTTGTCGACATGCTTGTCGGCTGGGTACCTAGATAGAAAGTTTTCCATTATTCTTGATCCATAATAAGATCTTCCATTTTAAGCTTCCAAAGATCAAAATTATGGCCATTGAACCTACACTTACACATGCATTAACCTACAAAAGTATATTATATGATCACCTAACAATAATATCCTTCAGGGCCTTAAAACAAACCTCTTTATAGTCTTTACAACAGGAAAAAACCTAAATATTGGTGCCCAAAAACGGTTACAGATCCATGCATATCATTGGCTACAAATCCCGTAAATCCCGAGATTTTGTTACAGTCGACTCCAAGTCGGGTTTCCTAGTTGACTACCATTCAACCTCCATTCAATCTCTAGTCAGTCGTCTAATGCCTACACTTTGACCTCTTGTCGGTTGACTTTTCGTCGATATCTTCGACTTCGACTTTACCCGGTTGACTTCCTCAACTTTTGACTTGTTTTTTATCTACCTCGACTTCGACACGTTGTCAATGTTGTCGATCTACCTTGACATCGACCGTCAGTTGATTCATCTCGACTAGACTTTCACTGCAAAGAATATAACAAACCAACAAATTAAACCCATGATCCTCACCTAAATTCCTAATGCATTAAATGTTATGAAACAATTACTAATGTACCTCATGTGTGTTGGACTACCATCATTGGATGAACTTGTTGATCAAGTGAATGAATTGAGAAATTATGAGAGATAGACATCTAAGGGTATGTTATCTATGGATAATGTTGATCATCATCTATGGGATCAATGTCTACAATGTGTATCATGAAGAATTTTCTCCTCTCATTACCCCTGGGTGAGAGGGCGTAACAATCATAAATAACAAAATTTGATGGTTAATATAATAGATAAATCATAACTTCAATTAATGAAATTAAAAAATATTTTGAGATGTACTTTCCAAGAGAATAAAATCATCTCAATATATCTAAAATAAACTTTTCATAATTGGTTCATATGGTTTGAGGAGCATAGTAAAGGATTACCAACAAATTGGCCACGTTTTGTTTGAAATTATTTGTAAAAAAAAATTAGAAATAGAGGAATATGGAAAATAATTTTTCTCGTGAGGTTGAGTAAAAACATAAACTAACAAACTATCAATAGTAGAATGAACAATCATAAACAAATAATCAATATCTCAAGAAGAATTTCAACAAATGATAAAGAAAATTTTCACCTTAGGAATCGTAATCAAAGACTACTTGCGCAAATCAAGAAATTAAAAAACAAGAAAATGAAAAAAGAAAAAAAGGTAAAACAAGTTGTGAACAAAGAAATATTGATCAATAAAGAAGCAATAATCTACCTGGTTTAAGTGAGAAAGTCATCAAAAGGCTAAAATCCAAAACTTGGAGAAGGAAACCAATACAAAACCAATGACACCAAAAATAAATGCACTGGTTATATTGTAATGTTATCATCCATTAAATCATAAGAAGTGATAGATGACAAATGTTCCAACATTAAAATCAACATACAAGATGCAAAGATACATTATCATTGCCCTAATCATAATAATTGTTGAGTTGTTCAATGAATTGAACAAAAAAAATTTTATTAATATGAACATAAACAACATTCTTCACATATTCAGAAAAATCGCAACTTTGAAACAAATTGAAGATAAAATAAATACCCTACTTGAAACACAAGATGAGAAGTTCCATCCAATAATATTATTGGTGAACAATGCTAATGAAGATCAATCTAGTATGGCTTGCCATATGCAATGAGTTAATACCATTACAACTTCAAAAGTATGTTGGGTTTCTTCAAGGATGAAGCTTTTTGAGGAAGGGTGAAATGTAAACATGATGACATAATATTTAATTAAGTATATATTAAAATTAATAAAGCTTTATTAAATAATAATAAATGCAATATTATGTAAAAGTGCTTAATTATCTTAAAGACACAATTCTTCATCGAAAATATTTTTTCATTATACTTGTTTCATTCAATATTAATAATTATTTTATTATTGAGGAATTCTTTATGTTATCCTATTTATTTTGAATATCCAATTAATGAACCAATTAAGTTCCTTACGAAGTCATTTTGAATAAACCAATATTTTGGATATTCCATTGATGAACCAATTCGGTTACTTACCAAGTCGTTTTGAATAAACCAATTTGGTTCCTTACCAAGTCCTTTTGAGTGACGCAATCCTTTTGGGTTTCCAACGAGCAATGTCTCTGTAGCTCATCCTACACCACCTGTTGCATTTGGGATATACATGTCATTATTGATTTTCAGTGTCTATTTTATCTTCTCCTTAAAAAAGGTTATTTAAAATAACAATGTGAAAGCATAACATTGCGCAACCTATCCATTCTATTTGCAATTATATTAATATATATGAATAATAAAATAATCTCAAAAAATTTGTTATTGCTATAATTTTATCTTTATACTTAGGTGTTTCACAAGTATAATGATTCATGGTGTGTGTATCCTTTTACTTTATTTTCCCTTAATAATTCTTGATTCATTAAAGCTTATAAACATAAGATACATGATAATGATTCATCATATGTATGTTGTGTCACATATTGATTGATTACTTCAAAGTTAAATACTTCATGCTTGTTAAAATGCATGATGCCCTACTTTTATACATATAAATTAGACCATTTAAAAAAAAATATCATTCACAAATTGCTAGCATTGTATATAGGTTCATGAATTATAAGTAAGTTGTATTGTAATTTTGAATATTATGTATGCCTCATATATATATATATATATATATATATATATATATATATATATATGTTTGTGTGTTAGAATATGGTTGATTGATTTTTAATTATAGTTGTTGGTGTTGGAATATGTAATGATGACTTGTGTGGTATTGTTGGAATGCTTTATTCTAGAAGGTATTGTCTTTCTGGTTCTTCCAGGGAATGTTAGAAGGTATTGTAATTCCATCTTTCTCCATAAGTGTTCCTTCTCCCTAATCATCATTAAGGGGGAGTGTTGGAATATGTAATGACGACTTGAGTATTATTGTTGGAATGTATTAATTTGGAAAGTAATAATGTCTACTCTTATGTAAAAGATTTATCCCACATGCATCATGAAGTAATATATTCTTGTTACCATTCATTATATAAAGAGGTGAAATTACATTTATCCCACATATATTTTGGGATGTAATTCCTCCATACTTCTTGGTATATAATAGAGGTAAGAGAGACCCATGATGTACATTGAAATTAAGAATCACATAGTGATCATATACATTGAAATGAAGGGTCACATAGTGATCATATACATTGGAATGATGTGAAGATGAAGTATGATATGTGGAAGCTCAAGTGTAATATTGGAGATTTTTGAAGAATAAAGAAGAAAATATCTTCCTGTGGATGTTTTGTTTTACCATGTATATCTAGTGTAATATTTTTCTCTTGTCTCTTTGTTATTATGATTAAATGTTGTTGTTATATGGATAGAAGGATAGACTAGTAAGGTTCTTTTGTTTAATAGTGTTGTATGTTTATTCGTATGTCTCAATATTCTAACATTTGGTACAAGACAACCAATATTTAGATTCACTAATAGTTTACACCTTTTTGGATAAAAATCATAGTGTTGTAAGGGAAGCAGTGATTCAGGAGCATCCTTTGGCTCGGGCAATCCGCATCACCCAAAACTATTTATATTCTACAAATTAGGCAATAAGTCGAATAAGGACTGTGTTAGTGGTCCATTCTATTTAGTCAGTTTTCTATGAATATGAACTATTGTTACTCATGCAACTAATCTTGTGTATGATGAAACTTATGTTGAAACTTGTGTTGAAACACATGTTGAAATTCTTGTAGAATATGGATTTCATTGAAAAAAAAAAAGAATTTCCTCCTACGATAACGTTGTTACAGTGTTTGTTGTTAAGTTGTTACTGTTGTTATTAGGTTATTTCCAAATTACATGAGAATTGAATGCATTTCAAAAACAACAACATAAAGAGGATCACTGAAAGAAACACAATCACAAGGTACACAACATGTTATCCTGGGAAACCCTCATGGGGGAGAAAACACAACAAAAAATTCCTCAATAATAGACTACCAATACTAAGACCAAAACACCAAGAATAAAATAAGACTAAGCATGCACCTCTCTTCTCCTTCCTCCTGCAACTACAACTTCCTTCCAGATATGTGCACTAGATGAGTGAGTGTGAGAGTGAACAAGTGTGGGACCATCCTCACATATAAATACTAGTTGAGGAGGCATTAGAGTTATGTCTCTTCACTTAGTAGGGCCAAATTCTTCTAGAAGTGGTTAAAACCACTTTATAAACACTAGAGGACAACTTTACAAATAACACCATATAAATATGGTTTGACCAATCCACAAAAGGGGATTTGATATTATACAAGACATGACATGATCAATCCGCAAAAGGGGATTTGATCTATAAGATAATAACTCAAATATAATTAGAATATTCTTCTAAGTTACAATATTTCAACACTCCCCCTTAACGAGAAGGGTATTCTATTGACATGACCCAATACAACATCATCAAGAGAAGGAGAGGGTGGCATCATCATCAACATATGGAACACTGATTGGCACATATTTAAATCATCGAAAGTTTTTCTCATTATCAATATGATCATTTTTCACAACATGGAGCTGGAGTAACATCATCATCATCATCAGCAATAGCATGAAGTTTAAATATCAACATCATTAGCATGAAGCTAGAACAACATCATCATTAACAACACGAGGCTGGAACAACAACATCATCAACAACATGAGGTTGGGACAACAACATCATCATCATGTGGAAACAGAATGAGGTAGGTGCATAAACAAAAACATTTGTGTTACTCTGACAGACTGTCCTTACCGGGCCTTTGGGATCTGCCCAAGAATCATAAGATTCCCTAAGATACAAAATCCTAACAAGATACCACGTGGTATTCTGATAGAATTTTCTTACCGAACCTTCAAGATCTACCCAGGAATCATAATATTCCCTAGGATATAAAATACTAATGGATCTACCACTACTGACCATAGATGGCATATACATGCATAGGTACTCTGACAGACCATCCGTATCGGACCTTTAGGATTTGTCCAAGGACGATCAATCCCCTAGGATATAAAATCTTAATTGAGCTACCCATTGTTGGTCATGATACCATAGTATCATCATCATCACTCCCCCTTTTGAGGGAGATCCTTTAGGACACCACCAATCTTGTCTCGCGAGTACTCAAACTTCACTTGAGATAGAGGCTTGGTCAACACATCTACAACCTACTCATTTGTGCCAACATATTGGAGCTTTAAATTTCCCCTCTGCACCATATCATAAATGTAGTGAAATCAGATCTCTATGTTCTTCGAATTATCATGGAACATTGGGTTCTCTATCATTTTTATACAACTATGGTTATCACATAGAATCACAGTGGCTTCCATCTCCATATCAAAAAGACCTGTCAACAACTTATGAATCCATATGGCTTCACAACTGGCGGAACATGATGCAATGTATTATGCTTATGTCATGTTGAGAGAAATACTTTATTGATTCCTTCTTTGCCATGAAGTCATGGCTGACCCCAAACTGAAACAACATCCTGAAGTGCTCTTTCTATCTAAAGCACTTCCAGCCCAATCTAAATTAGTCTAACCATACAGTCTAAAGTCATGATCTCCAGTATAACAGAGACCATAATCCAACTTACCCTTAACGTATCTCATCGCATTCTTTGTAGCTACAAGGTGAACACGTATGGGCTCCACCAGATACTGACTCAACTTGTTCACAGAAAAGCACATATCTAGCCTGGTATTTTTCAGATACATCAACGATCCAATAATCTGTCTATATACAGTAGCATCAACCAACTCTGATGAAGTATCAACCAAGAGATTCAAATTTGTTTCCATGGGTGTGTTCATGGATTTACATTCCAACATGTCAAATCTCTTCAGTATTTCAACTACATACTTCCCTTGGTTAAGGAATATCTTCTCTGGGCACTGTCAAGCTTCAAGACCTAAGAAATAATGCATCGGGCCTAACTATTTCATCTAAAATTTTGTAGCAAGATTCTTCTTGTAATCTGTGATGAGCTTTTCTTCTCCAGTCAAGAATAGATCATCCACATATAGTAGCAATATGACTAGCTCATCATTCATAACCTTGAAGTAAAGGTTAGAATCATATTTACTCTTAGTAAATCCCAAGCTTGTTAGGAAGCTATCAATTCTGCCATACCAATCTCTAGGAGCTTGCTTCAACGTGAACATAGATTTCTTCAACTTGCATACATTATTATTTATATCTTCAACTTCAAACCCTTGTGGTTGTTCTATATACACTTCTTATTCAATAACACCATTTAAGAAAGTTGTTTTCACATCCATCTGGTCTAAATTCCACTTCATTTTAGCTGCAAGAGCTATGATGGTTCTGATAGAAGTGTATCTGGATACATGAACAAATGTTTCTTCATATTCAATACCTTCTTTTTGAGAAAAACCATGAGCCACAAATCTTTCCTTATGTTTTTCAATACTTCTATTTGTTGCATGTTTTATTTTGTATACCCACTTGGAAGATACCACATCTTTGTTCTTTGGTCTGAGAATTACTTCCCATACATCATTCTTTATAATGGATTGGTATTCTTATGTCATAACATCCATCCATTCTTTCTTCTGAACAACTTCTTCAAAGCAAGTAGGTTCCTTTTCTATGAGATCACACAACAAGGCCATATAGTTGGAGAATGGCTTAGGTTTGTTTCTTTGTCTCATGGTTCCTTCTTGGGCACCATACTTATATTCATCTTGAATAAGTTCTCTTTCCCAAGCTAGCTTTCTCTTGTGAGAGATCGTCATACGAGGAGGTTCTTGAGATTCTATCATATCATGATCTTCTGGAATCTCATCATCAGGGGTAACTGTAACTTCCTTCTTAGGTTCTGGAACTCTGGGAGCTACATGTTCTTCTTCATATACTTCTTCAAGCTGGAATTTTCTTGATCTTTTGAGTGTTTCATCTTCATCAAAGGTTACATATCTGTTGATCTCAATATGATGGTAACCTAGCATGTAGATTCTAAAATATGTAGATACCTCACAGTATCTAACAAATATTCCCTTCTTTCCTAAAGGATCTAACTTAGTTCTCTTTTCTTTTGGAATGTGTACAAATAATAGAAAACCAAATATTTTGAGATGGATTACTTCTGGCTTCTTTCTGGTGAACATTTCTTCGAGATTTTTGAATCCAAGTGCACTATGGGATAATCTGTTTTGGAAATGTATTTTTTTTCTTGCTTCTTCAGCCCATAAGTGCATCGTAAGATCTTGATTGTGAATTATAGTTTTTATTGCTTCCATAATCATTCTATTCTTTCTTTCTCCTACACCATTGTGTTGAGGATTATAGGGAGTGGTGAGCTCCCTCTTAATCCCGATATATTTTGATGCAAGAGCGTCGCCAACGTCAAGCGAGCGTGGGGCACACACCAACGCATTTTGGGCACATGTTGAATTGTTTAAAATCTTTTGAAGTTGGATGCGCCAAACTTAAATGTAACAATTAAGAAAGGGCGTACTGTTAGACTGTAATCAGACCTTGAGCGTCCCACTCTCATCTGAAGGACAAAGAAGGCATTTGTGTTAGTTAATGAATGTAGGTAGGTAGCTTTGAATTCTCAGATTAGACAGTTTTAGGAGACGGAGGGAAAACGGATATAGAAACCCTCCCTTGTATTATTGTAACAATTATCAGCATGAGAAGAGAGCATAGGAGAGTAGAAGCAGAAGACTGTGTAGAAGAACCCATGTACAGAAGTTCTGATATTAATATATGAAGTTTGATTCAGAATCATGGTGTTCAAATACTTTTTGTGTATGCATGATTGAATGTTATGCTCATGATTGTTTACTCTCTGTTATGCATTTGCTTTGATGAATGAATGTTTGATTTCATATTTAATGTCAGGAAGTTGAAGAGAGGGAGAGTAAATAATGAGTTTGAATTGTTTCTCTATCTGAGAAAGAGGTTTCCTGCAAGGAGTGTAGTGAAATTGTCCACAAGGTGTACGTTGATAGAAGTCAAAGTTCGTCTCTGCAAGCTCAGGAGGGATAACACTGTTCTCATTCCCATAGAAGTGCAAGATAAGCACAGGAGCCATGCAAGGTGTGCGCAGGCCGAGAAGAGTCTCAGAGTTTGCAACCAGAGGGAGTTGTTGAAAAGAGTGTTGTTGCAGGGAGTGCGCGGAGTCGAAGAATTCAATACTTGGAAGTATTGAAGAGTTTCTGCAAGGAGTGCGTGCAGGAGTCTTCTTGAAGACTCGAATTGTCGAAGAAAGGTTCAGGAGGTTTAGTGCCTTGAAGTATTAGAAGAAGTCGCAGCGACATCGTTTCGCGGGTGGACAAGTTTTGTGAAAGAACACCTTGTTCATTTCGCAGGAATCGTCAAGAAGGAATTTGACGGTCGGAATTCCCCGTGGAGAATTTGCGAAGTTCCAAGAACCATCGGATCTTGCAGAATAGCAAGGAGGTTTATGATGAGTGTGTTTTTTTGTCTAAGCTTAGGGGAGAATAGAGCCATAGGATATGAGCCAACAGGGTTCGTCAGATCACTCACATATTTCGCATCTCGGGGTTTCATGGGTTGAAGAGTCGAAACCCTTGCATAAATATTCGCAAGGTCGCGAAAGGCAAAATCCCAGAGTATCGAAAGAATTTGAGCCGTCCAATTGGAAGGACACGTGTCACGAGATCACCCGTATCAGGGATTTAGTCATCAGAGGTCGGAGAGAGAAGTCATTCAACTTCGTGAGTGGTGAAGCTAGGAAGTGGATTAGGGCCATCCATCTGGGAGTGGACAGGTGGCATATTCGCCAACACGGAGGTTAGACCTTTGTTGACCATTTCAAGGTTTCGTGAGTCAGAGAACCAAGAGCACCACATCCGGATTCGCGAAGTCAAGAATTCCAAAATTCAGAAAGGCGGGAAGTTCCTTGTGGGACCTGCGTTGATGACGTGTCAAAATTTCACATTTTGGCATATCGGAGGGTAAGAGGTCGAGACTCTTGTCCCGAAAGTTCCGAAGTCACGAAACCATGAGAGAATCGTAGCCGTCCGTTAGGAGGAGGACAAGTGGAAGAGATTGAAGGATCTCGTGAACTCGGAGGTTCACCAGGTGAGAGACAAAAGATTGAGTGCTCCAAGTCACGAGAGGCGAAATCATGAGGAGCGTGAATATCTGTTGGATCCAGATTATAGGAGGACCATTGGATCAAGAACCCCATCGCGTTTTGCGCATTCAGGGGTTCGGAGGTTGAAAGGAGCTTTTTTCGATTCACAGTGGCATGTGGCAGAACTGCACAGTGGACCCAGGAATTAGACTAGCGGACACAAGTCACACATTTGGAGGAGTCAACACCTCGTTGACCTCTCGCGTCTCAGGGACTCGGGAGATAAGGGAACGAAAGTTCGAGCCTTCGACTCGCAAAGTTGCGAGTAGCGAGAGCGCGAGGAGAAAAGTCAACGTCGCCTCTCAGGGGTTCGAAAAAGGAAGGTGCCAAGGTTGTACCTTTGAACTCGCGAAGGAGAAAGAGGCGAGAAGTGCTAGCTCTTAGCCTAGCCAGCTGTTGCGCAAGGAGGGCGCTGACGGAAGAAAGGGCTATACCCATTTCGCGTTCTCGGGTATCGCGGATTTGAGAAGGAAGAGTCGGGCGTCACGACTTGTGAACTCATGAGATTGTGAGCCATGAAAAAGGACCTGTGGATTGATTTGAAAGGAGATTCCAGCAGGGAATCCGAAAGAGTTGATCCAGCTCAGAGGGGTTAAAGAACGATCCTGTGAGTGGATCTCGGTCCCGAGGGCCGATAGGTCTGCGTCAGTTTTTGGTATCAGAGCACAGAAAGGTTTCTTTTCTTTCTATAGCAAGGAAAATGAATATTCACCATGCCACTGAGAAGAAGAGACAGGAAAACACCCGATCCGCCAGAGGAGAGGGAAATGCCAAGAGGAAGGGGTAGGCAGGTGCCAAATCTAGCCATGGAAAGAGAGATGCTTGACTTATGCGCCAGACTTGAGGACATGGAGACAACACAGAGGCGCACAATTGGTGTTGGATATCTCAGTGATTCCGAAAGATAAGATGAAGATGGACATGAAGGAGAAGAAGTCACAGCAGAAGATACAACAAATGAATGCCTGATTAGGGCTGTTGCAAGAATGGGTGCTAAGGAAAAAATGGATATTCCAGTATATGAAGGAAACATGGATGCTAAAGAGATTCTAGACTTGATTAGAGCTCTGGACACATATTTTGACTATGAAGATGTCGAGGAAGACAAAAAGGTCAAACATGTTGTCACAAGACTTAAAGGACATGCAACATTGTGGTGGGATGAGCTACAAGCTGACAGACGCTACAAGGGCAAGCAGAAGATCTAGAGTTGGGATAAGATGATCGCGAAGATGAAGGTGAAATTCATTTCCAGGGATTACCAAATTACTCTATTTCAGAGAATGCATAATTTGGAACAGAAGCTGATGACAGTGAAGGAGTACACTGAAGAATTCTACAGGCTGAACATCAGGGCAGGACATCAGGAAAACGATGATGAAAAAGTTGCCAAATACATGAATGATATAAGATACGACATTCAGGATGAGATGAGCATGATGACCATCCGAACGGTGGAATATGATTATTAGATGGCTCTAAAAGTTGAAGAGAAGTTGAGCCGAAAACAAGGTCAAAGAGGTCGAGGCAGAAGTCAAGCCAGAGGCAAGTCAGTTGCCCAGGACAGAAATCAGAAACCAAAAGAAGACTGGAAGAAACCTCAAACTCATATTGAGAGAGGTGGAAGTTCACAGAGAGGGTAGCATACCGAACAGAAAGGTCAGTATGATGATGGAAACATGTTTCCTTGTACCAGAGGTAGAGGAAGAGGAAGAGGTGGAGTGGTGAAATGCTTCACATGTGAAAAAGTTAGACACAAATCTTATGAGTGTCCAAACAAAAAGAAAGAAGGTGGTGAAACTCACATCGCCGAAGCACAGAGGCAGAATGTTGAGGCAGAAGATGCTGAAGGCGGAAGATCATTGATGATGCGAAAGGTTCTCTTAACGCCAGAGAAGGAGGTGGAGAATCTAGTGCAAAGAAACAGTCTTTTCTGGACTGCTTGCAAAACCAAGGACAGGGTATGCAAGGTCATTGTGGACAGTGGTAGCATAGATAATCTCGTTTCTACAGAGATGGTAGAAAAGCTGGAGCTGGAGACTATTGAACATCCGAGTCCATACAGAGTTTCATGGCTACAAAAAGGGCATCAGCTAAATGTCACTAAACAATGTTTAGTTGAATTTAAAATAGGAGGGTATAAAGATGAAATACTCTGTGATGTCATTCCCACGGATGTTTGTCATCTATTGTTGGGTAGACCATGGCAATATGATAGAAATGTGATTCACGATGGGAGGAAGAACACATACACCTTAGAGATGAATGGGAGAACTCACATGTTGCTTCCAATCAAAGATAAAGAGGTGAAACCTGAAGTAAGCAACATTGTACTTCTCATGAGTGGGAAGGAACTTCTTACAGAGGTTAAGAAGGAGGAACCGCAATTCATTGTGGTCAGGAAGCCAAAAATTGTTTTAACCAATACAAGGGTAGATGATTTACCGGAAGAGGTTCAGAAACTGTTGGAAGAGTTTTTTGACATAGTAGTGGACGAACTACCTTGTTCGTTGCCACCGATCAGAAGTGTAAGTCATCATATTGATCTCATACCTGGAGCTAGTTTACCAAACAAGGCAGCGTAACACCGTAGGAGAATGAAGAAGTCAAAAGACAGGTCCATGATTTAATGGACAAAGGGTTGGTTAGAGAAAGCTTGAGTCCGTGTGTTGTTCTGACAGTGCTCAGTCTGAAGAAAGATGGAGGCTGGAGGATGTGTACTGACTCGAGGGAAATCAACAAGATAACCATCAGGTACAGATTTCCATTGCCAAGAATGGATGATTTGATGAATTGCTTGAGTGGAGCCAAAAAAATTTCAAAGATTGATTTGAAAAGTGGATATCATCAGATTCGTATGAGAGAAGGTGATGAATGGAAGACAACCTTCAAGACTAATGAAGGGTTGTATGAATGGCTTGTTATGTCATTTTTCTTAACAAATGCGCCAAGTACCTTCATGAGGTTGATGAACGAAGTCCTGAAGGAGTTCATCGGAAAATTTGTCATTGTGTATCTTGATGACATATTGATTTTCAGTAAAACAGAGGTAGAGCATATGAAACATTTGGCTACAGTGATGAAGAGGCTACAGCAAGAGAAGTTGTTGATAAATATGAAGAAATCCTCATTCATGAAGACATAGCTCATTTATTTGGGTTTTGTTATTTCTGCAGATAAGTTGAGGATGGATCCAGATAAGGTGGAGGTGATTAAGAATTGGCCATCACCAAAAAGTATCTTTGAAGTTCGAAGTTTTCATGGATTGGCTAGTTTCTACCGGAAGTTCATCAAGAATTTCAGTGGAATTAGTGCACCGATGATGGACATAGTGAAGAAGAGACACAAGTATTTTCACTGGATAGAAGAGGCTGAGAAAAGCTTCAATTTGTTGAAAAGGAAAATCACGGAACAACCAATTTTGGTGTTCCCTGATTTCAAAAAGACATTTCAAGTAGAATGTGATGCAAGTGGATTTGCAATAGGGGCAGTCTTGAGCCAAGAAGACAGGCCGATAGCTTACTTCAGCGAGAAGATGAATGAAGCGAAAGTGAAATACTCCACGTGTGACAAGGAGTTCTATGCTATTATTCAGGCATTGAAGAAATCGAGACATTACTTAATCTCGAAGGAGTTTGTCTTATACAGTGACAATCATGCTTTACAATTTGTGACTCAACAGGAGAAGTTGAATCAAAGACATGTTAAATGGGTTGAATACATGTAGAACTTTACTTTTGTAATTAAGCATATTTCTGGAACTGTTAACAAACTTGATGATGCTTTGAGCAGGAAATGTTTGTTGTTGCAGGAGTTCAGAGTCAAAACACTGGGTTTTGATGATCTCAGGGACATGTACAGAGATGATCTAGATTTTAAGGAGGCATATGAAGTAGCTGAGAATCCAATTCTCAGGGATAGAGGTCAATGGACAGAATACATGATCCAGGAAGGATTGTTATTCAGGGGTAATCAACTTTGTATTCCAAAATGCTCCATGAGGGAAAATTTGTTGAAGGAGAAACATAGTGGAGGATTGGCCGGACATTTCAGTCATGACAAGACGTTCTCAAAGTTAAATGAGTCATATTTTTGGCCAAGAATGAGAGTAGACATCAAAAGAGTCATGGACAGATGCAAAATTTGTCAGCATTCAAAAGGGAAGAGGCAGAATGGAATCTTTTATCAACCGTTACCCATACTTGACAGGCCGTGGGATGCAGTCAGCATGGACTTCATATTGGGGTTGCCAAGAACACAAAGAGGGTTTGACTCGATCTTTGTAGTGGTAGACAGATTTTCTAAGATGGCACACTTCATACCGTGTCAGAAAACCAGTGACGCAACTCACATTGCGACTCTGTTTTTCAAAGAAGTCATTCGACTTCACGGCTTACCAAGGAGCATAGTTTTGGATTGAGACACCAAGTTCATGGGACACTTCTGGAGAACCTTATGGAAAAAGATGGGAAAAAACTTGTCGTTCAGTTCAATTTATCATCCTCAGACGGATGGACAGACAGAAGTTGTGAACATAAGCTTGAGAGACTTGTTGATGAGCTTGGTGATAGAACACCACAGTCAGTGGGATAATATTCTACCACAGGTGGAATTTGCTTATAATGATTCAATCAACAGAAGAACAGGGAAGAGTCCATTCCAAATTTTTAATGGGATGCAGCCAAGAGGAGTTTCGAAATTGAGAGATTCAAAACAAAATGCAACTAGGAGTGCTAGTGCAGAGGATTTCGCAAAAGAAATGAAGGAACTTCACAGCCAGGTGAAGGAGCGATTGCAGAACTCGAGCCAAGAGTATAAGCGCAGAGCATATCAACACAGGAGACAACTTCAATTTGAGGTTGGTTATTTGATTTTGGCACATCTGAGAAAAGAAAGATCCCCGAAGGGGACATAATACAAACTGAAGATGAAGAAGATCGGACCATGTAAGGTCTTGAAGAAATTTGGGGCAAATTTTTATGAGACTGAATTACCCGATGGGATCGGAATTTCTCCGATATTCAATGTCTCAGATTTGTACCCATACAAAGCTGGAGCAAATAGTGAACAACCAGAGGTTCAGTGGACAAAACAGATGCCAGTTGCAGAGAAGCCACAGATGGAAAGTATACTGGATAAAAGAGTTATCAAGAGGACCAGGAGAAAAGAATGCTTTGAATATTTGGTCAAGTGGAAAGGACATCTAGTTGAAGATGCCAGCTGGGAAAATGAAGTAGAGATCCAAAAGCATGGACAGACCGTGCGAGAGCTCATGGATAGGATCCCACGAGGGAGTATGATGCAGGAGCATCGCCAACGTCAAGTGAGTGTGGGGCACACACCAACGCATTTTGGGCACATGTTGAATTGTTTAAAATCTTTTGAATTTGGATGCGCCAAACTTAAATGTAACAATTAAGAAAGGGCATACTTTTAGACTGTAATCAGACCTTGAGCGTCTCGCTCTCATCTGAAGGAATAAGAAGGCATTTATGTTAGTTAATAAATGTAGGTAGGTAGCTTTGAATTCTCAGATTAGACAGTTTTAGGAGCTAGAGGGAAAACGGATATAGACACCCTCCCTTGTATTATTGTAACAATTAGCAGTATGAGAAGAGAGCATAGGAGAGAAGAAGCAGAAAACTGTGTAGAAGAACCCATGTACAAAAGTTCTGAGATTAATATATGAAGTTTGATTCAGAATTATGGTGTTCAAATACTTTCTATGTATGCATGATTGAATGTTATGCTCATGATTGTTTACTCTCTGTTATGCATTTGCTTTGATGAGTGAATGTTTGATTTCATATTTAATGTCTGAAAGATGAAGAGAGGGAGAGTAAAGAATGAGTTTCAATTGTTTCTCTGTCTGAGCAAGAGGTTTCCTGCAAGGAGAGCAGTGAAATTGTCCGCAAGGTGTGCGTTGACAGAAGTCAGAGTTCGTCTCTGGAAGCTTAGGAGGGGTAACACTGTTCTCATTCTCGTAGAAGTGAAAGATAATCACAGGAGCCCTGCAAGGTGTGCGCAATCCGAGAAGAGTCTCAGAGTTCGCAACCAGAGGGAGTTGTTGAAAATACTGTTGTCGCAGGGAGTGCACAGAGTTGAAGAATTCAATACTTGGAAGTATTGAAGAGTTGCCGCAAGGAGTGTGTGCAGGAGTCTTCTTGAAGACTTGAGTTGTCAAAGAAAGGCTCAGGAGGTTTAGTGCCTTGAAGTATTGGAAGAAGGCACAGCGACATCGTTTCGCGGGTGGACAAGTTTTGCGAAAGAACACCTTGTTCATTTTGCAAGAATCGTCAAGAAGGAATTTGACGGTCGGAATTCCCCGTGGAGAATTCGCGAAGTTTCGAGAACCGTCGGATCTTGCAGAGTAGCAAGGAGGTTTACGGTGAGTGTATTTTTTTGTCTAAGCTCAGGGGAGAATAGAGCCGTAGGATCTGAGCCAACAGGGGCCGTCAGATCACTCACATATTTTGCATCTCGGGGTTTCGTGGGTTGAAGAGTCAAAACCCTTGCATAAATATTCGCGAGGTCACGAAAGGAAAAATCCTAGAGTAGAAAAAGAATCTGAGTCGTCTGATTGGAAGGAAACATGTCACGAGATCACCCGTATTGGGGATTCATACATCGGAGGTCGGAGAGAGAAGTCATTCAACTTCGTGAGTGGCGAAGCTGTGAAGTGGATCAGGACCGTCCATCTGGGAGTGGACAGGTGGCATATTCGCCAGCATGAAGGTCAAACCTTTGTTGACCATTTTGGGGTTTCGTGAGTCGAAGAACCGAGAGCACCGCATCCAGATTCGTGAAGTCGTGAAGTCTGAAATTCAGAAAGGCGAGAAGTTCCTTGTGGGACCTGAGTTGATGACATGTCAAAATTTTGCATTTCGGCATATCAGAGGGTAAGAGGTTGAGACTCTTGTCCTGAAAGTTCTGAAGTCGCGAAACCATGAGAGAATCGTAGTCGTCTGTTAGGAGGAGGATAGGTGGCAGATATTGAAGGATCTCATGAACTCGGAGGTTCGCCAGGTGAGAGCCAAAAGATTGAGTGCTCCAAGTCGCGAGAGGCGAAATCATGAGGAGCGTGAATATTCATTGGATCTAGATTACGGGAGGACCTTTGGATCAGGAACCCCATCGCATTTTGTGCATTCGGGGGTTCGAAGGTTGAAAGGAGTTGTTTTCGATTGAAAAAGCCGTGGAGTGCCGAGAGCCGAGTCATGGAGAAACCACGTGGCATAACTGCACAGTGGCCTCGGGAATTAGACCGGCGAACACACGTCACACATTTGGAGGAGTCAACACCCTGTTGACCTCTCGCGTCTCGGGGACTCGGGAGATAAGGGAACGAAAGTTCGAACCTTCGACTCGCGAAGTCACGAGTAGCGAGAGCATGAGGAGAAAAGTCAACGTCGCCTCTCGGGGGTTTGAGAAAGGAAGGTGCCAAGGTTGGAACTTTGAACTCACGAAGGAGCGAGAGGCGAGAAGTGCTAGCGCTTAGCCTAGCCGGCGATCACGCAAGGAGGGCGTTGATGAAAGAAAGGGCTATACCCATTTCGCGATCTCAGGTATCGCAGATTTGAGAAGGAAGAGTCAGGAGTCACGACTCGTGAACTCGCGAGATTGCGAGCCATGAAAAAGGACCTGTGGATTGATTTGAAAGGAGATTCCAGCAGAGAATCCAAAAGAGTCGATCCAGCTTAGAGGGGTTAAAGAACGATCCTGTGAGCGAATCTCAGTCCCGAGGGCCGATAGGTCTGCGTCATCTTTGTAGAAGCTTCCAAATTCATTTGAAGTGTACTCTCCTCCATTGTCTGACCTGAGTATCTTACTTTTCCTTTCGGAGAGGTTTTCTACGAAATCTTTGAATTCCTTGAACTTTCCAAGTACTTCATCTTTTGACTTCAAGAAATAAACCCAAGTATTATGAGATTAATCAACAATAAAGGATACATAATATACGTACCCACTTAGAGAGGTTGATGGAATTAGATCGCATACATCTTAGTGAATAAGCTCCAAGATTCCTTCTGCTTTATTGTCACTCTTTGGAAATGGATTTTTTATGTTCTTTCCTTGTGCACATCCCTTGCATACACCTTCATGATCAACCTTTAATTCCAGTAAACATGTAACTACCTTCCTTACATATGGTAAGGCTTTGTAGTTGATGTGATCTAGTCTTCTATGCCAAAGTTCACAAGGACTTTCAGTAGAGTGAGTTAAGGCTACATCTGAGTGACCTTTTAACTTGTACAAACCACCTACTTTTTTTCCAATAACCACTGCATATTTTATAGTTTTTCCTTTAGGCCACATAAGAAATTCGCAATCTATGATTGCAACCCTGAAACCTTTCTTATCTGGAGCTAAGATATAAAGTAAGTTCTTTGTCAAACCTGGTACATAAAGTACATCCTTCATTCTCATCGGAGTTCCTAAATCAAGTTTGTAGGTGGATTCTCCCATTCCTTTGATAGGGTACTGATAATCATCTCCGAGTGAAACTTTCTGGGGGAATTCATTTTTTTAATACTAGAGAGAATGTCTTTCTGACCTATCATGTGCTTAGAGGCACTTCTATATATGAGCCAAGTATCCTCTCCATGTGTCACATATCCTTAGAAGGCTGGAAAAAAAAAAAACATAATCTTCAATCTCTTATTTAGTTAACTTATTGAGTGCCTCATCGTCTTCAGTTGCATGGGCATGATGTCTTTTTTTATTTCTCCTCTTGTATTCTTCCCTTCTAGTAGGAAAATTCTTAG
Organism: Picea sitchensis; assembly: GCA_010110895.2. Classification (NCBI taxonomy): domain Eukaryota; kingdom Viridiplantae; phylum Streptophyta; class Pinopsida; order Pinales; family Pinaceae; genus Picea; species Picea sitchensis. The sequence continues at coordinate 228,993 of SNQJ01S0000261.1, forward strand.
CAATGTGTCCCATCTTATCACAATGATAACATTGAAAGGAGGAGAAATATTTTCCCTTTCTTTGACCCTTATGATATATCTGGAATATATTTGGAGAGTGAGATTCTTTATGAAAGTGGGTCTCTTTTTGAAAATGAAACTTTTTCTTCCCACCTTTAGCATGAGCAGCTAGGGCTTGATATTCATCTCTTAATTGGAAGACTTTTCGGTTGGCCACTCTTGCTTCTTCTTGAACACATTCTTCCCATAAACTGTCAAATTGGAGTTTCTCTTTTCTTGCAAAAATAGTTTGGATGAAGGCATCAAGGTCTTGTGAGACCATTAAGAGTTGTCATTATGAGTTCATATTCATCCAAGTTGTCTCCAATTTCCTCTAATTGTTCCTTGAATTGAGAAACCTTGGAGAAATAGTCTTGAATTGTTTCTCCTTTTTGCATCTTCCTATTCTTGAGTTGGGTTCTCAAGTTCATCTTTCGGTTGATGTTCTTTCCTTCATACATTCTAGTTAGGGAATCAAACATGTCTTTTGGAGTATTCTTAGAAGACACTTGAGGGATCAAGTGGTCTTTCATGGAATCTGCAATTATTCTTTTGGCCTTAATCATATCCTTCTTGTACTTTTCTTTGGCTACATTTTCTTCAGGTTCCAGTACATTTTCTTTTATGAATTTTGCAAGTTCATTCTCTTCAAGAACGATTCCAATTATGTACTTCTAGGCATGGAAATTTCCTGCACCTTCTAACTTGTCAACAAGCTTGGTGCTTATAGAAATCTTGACCTGGAGCTAAGAAAATGACCAGAAAATCAAAATGCTCCAAAAATGAAACTGAGCTTACCAGGAGATGCATTGGACTGAGGCGAGTTTGTTGGAGATGACTGTTTCAGAAAAATCCAAGTTTTACCCCTTGAAACTTGACCTACACAATTCTGGACTAGTACTTCTAGTACCGGTTCTGGTTTTCTAGTTTTCCAATACCAATCAAGTAGAAATACCTAATTTTATTGTATGAAAATAGTGACGTCTAGATACTCGGTGAAACATGCTCTATTCAATCAAGATCTGATAGCATGTTAAGTTTTTATTTTTGTTATTAGGTTATTTCTAAATTACATGAACATTGAATGCATTTCCAAAACAACAACATAAAAAGGATCACTGAAAGAAAAACAATCACAAGGTACACAACATTTTATCCTCGGAAACCCTCATGGGGGAGAAAACTCAACAAAAAATTCATCAACAATAGATTTCCAATACAATGCCAAGACTAAGACTAAAACACCAAGAATAAACTAAGATTGATCATGGGCCTCTCTTCGCCTTCCTCCTGAAACTGCCATTGCCTTCCAAATATGCGCACTAGATGAGTGAGTGTGAGAGTGAAAAAGTGAGGCACCATCCTCACATAGAAATACTAGTTTAGGAGGTGCTAGGGTTATGTCTCTTCACTTAATAGGGCCGACTTCTTCTATCAGTGGTTAAAACCTATTTATAAACACTAGGGGCTGACTTTACAAATATCACCATATAAATATGGTTTGACCAATCCACAAAAGGGGATTTGATATTATACAAGACCTAACATGATCAATCTGCAAAAGGGCATTTGATCTATAAGATAATATCTCAAATATAATTAGAGTATTCTTTGAATTTATAATATTTCAACACTTATTGACTTTCCACACTGGCATTAACACATGTTGAGTCTCATCCACAGTTAGGTAAATAATTGTGCGTCGAAAAGGAAGAATATTAACGCCAAGAAGGAGGCAAACGACCCAAATGGTTTTGATAATTGTTCACCTTAGAAATGAAAGGTGAATCGATCTTGATAGAGGGACGATATTTTAAAGAGAGGGAATATCGATTCAGTGGGGTGGGTGAATACCGTGGGTTGACATAAAGAAAAAAAAATGCACGAGGGTTTGGGGAAACAGAGAGGTATGGCGTTGATGTTTAGAGGTGAATTCATCCCATCCAGAGTCAACAATGAATGTAACCACGGTGGAATCGATTCACATTTATGCTACTATATCAACAAGATTGTAAGCATGTAATTTGCAATCCAATTCGAAATAAAATCCTCTATTATGAGCTTTAATAAAATTACAAATTTCTTATTATTTTTTGTTTTCTTTATGAATTATGTTGTGTAATCTGAAGGCAGGGCATAGCTCTGTAACTGAATATTTTTGTTAAAACCTATAAGCTCTGCAATAGGTGGTATTGCAACTTAAGTTCACTTTGGGATGTAGTGTGTGAGAGAATACCCCAATCTTGGTGGTGTATCATCATTTTGAGTGTTGAAGAACAAGTAGGTGTATCAACATCTGGATTGATGTTGTGGATGGTAGTTAGGATTTGAAATACTAGGAAATTTGTGATAATGCTTCCAAGATTGAGAGGCGCATCACGTGGAGGTGAAAGATATCAAGAACTTGAAGAGTTACGAAGAAGAATAGAGGAATTAGTACACAGAAGAGATGGATATGTTGAGACAGATTTTGACTCTGAAGTTGAGAGTGAGATTGAACACAATATTGAGGTTGTATACCCGGTAGAGTGTTTGATATCATATCTGAGTAATAGAGGTAGTGCAAAAGTAGAGTTTTTGTGCTATGATGGAAGCTTGAAGGTTGAAACTCTTATAGAGTGGATAAAAGAGCTCGAGAGGTATTTTGAATATGAGAATGTTCGTGATACAAACTCAGTTTGATTTTCAATCACAAATTTGAAAGGACATGTTTCCCTTTAGTGGGACATGTTTTAGAAAAATGGAGTTAATAATAGGCAAGAAAAGATCAAGACTTGGAAGAAGATAGTGAGTAAAATAAAAGAAATTGTTTTTCCTGTGGATTACCAACAAAATCTGTGTAGACAAGTGCAAAATCTAAGGAAAAAATATACTCCTATGTGTGAGTACACTGAAGAGTTATTCAGGATATCACTCAGATATGGTATTAAGGAGTCAAAGTATCAGCATGTGGCTAGATACGTGAATGGACTGAAGTATACAATACAGGATGAGATGAGTATGCATTATTTTCGTACTGTAGATGAAGCTTATCAAATTTCCATGAAGTTGGTGGATAAGGTTGACAAGAAGACCCAGCATAAGTTAAGGGGAAGAGGTCCATGAGGAAAAGGTGGAACAAACACTACTAAAGAAAATGAAAAAGAAGAGGAATCGACAAGTAGTCAAAGTGCCATAGGAAATGGATCCGGTAGAGGAAGAGGATTCATAAGAGGAAAGGGAAAGTATGTAAGTACCTATTATCATTGTGTTGTAGAGGGACACAAGAATTCAGAATGTCCAGAAAGGAAAACTTTGGGGAGAAGAAGTGAAGCACTGACACAAGTCACACAGGTTGACAAAGCTTCAGTAGTTGGAGAAAATGTGATTGTTATTTAGCAAGAATGAGGTGAGAATTTGTTGTTTTGTAGGGTGTTGCTTAAATCTGAACCAAAAGAGGCAAAGGAACCAAAACAACGAAAGAAGGTTTTTAAGACAAAATGTAAGGTTCAAGAAAATGTTGTAACCTAGTTATAGATGGAGGAAGTAAAAAAAACTTGGTATCCAATGAATTCATGGACAAACTAAACTTGATGAGGATGGACCATCCGAACCCTTATCATGTTTCTTGGTTGAACAAGGGACAACATGTGACTGTGAATGAGAAATGTTTATTGAATTTTCAAATAAGGATTTTTCAGGAGCAGGTGTTATGTGACGTGATTGAGATGGATGTGTGACACATACTGTTGGGAATACCATGGTTATTTGATCGACAAGTTCACCATGATGGTAGGGAAAACACATATGAGTTCAAGAAAGATGGAAAACGATATAAATTAACACCAATGTTGGAGAATACAATAGAAGTAGAAAGAAGTTGTGATGATATAAACACTAGTAATAGTAGAATCATGCTATGTTTTGCTAAAGAATTTTTATAGGAAGAAAGGAAATCAACATTTTTTTTATCATTGATTTTGAAAGAAGTGAAAAGTGTATAGGATCCAAATGTTGTACCTATAGAAATAAAGTTGTTGTTGCATGAATTTATGAAAATTATTGATAAGGATCTACCAAAGGGATTGCCTCCAGTGAGAAGTATTTCTCATCAAATTGATTTAATGCCCAGATCAAGTTTACATAATAAAGCAACTTATAGGATGACTCCATCATAGAGTGAAGAAGTGAATCGGAAAGTGCAGGAATTTCTTGACTGACGGTTGATTCACGAGAGATTGAGCCCTTGTGTAGTACCAACAGTGTTGACGCCTAATAAGATATGGGAATGGAAAATGTGTATTGATTCGTGTGCTATAAACAAGATCACTATCAAGTATTGGTTTCCATTGCACATAATGGATGACCTTACGAATTTCCTGAGTGGTTCAGAATATTTTACAAAAAATGATTTGAAGAGTGGTTATCACCATATTCGAATCAGAGAAGGTGACGAATGGAAGACTTCATTAGAGACAAGATATGGATTTTTTGATTGGTTAGTGATGTCATTCGGGTTAACTAATGTGCCCAACATGTTCATGAGATTGATGACCGAAGTCTTGAAGCCATTTTTGGGTAAGTTTGTTGTTGTATATTTGGATGATATACTGATTTTTAGCAAGAGTAGAACAGAGCATGTTGAGTATGTGAGGGAAGTACTATAGTGCTTGAAGGAAGAAAAACTATTGATAAACCTGAAGAAGTATACATTCATGCACTGAGAATTGGTGTACCTGGGTTTCGTGGTTTCAAAGGAAGGGCTTAAAATGGACCCTAATAAAGTGAAGTTTACTATCAAATGGCCAACATGAAGATGCACATTCGATGTGAGGAGATTCCATGGATTGGCAAGCTTCTATCGGAAATTCATCAAGAACTTTAGGCAAATACGTGCACCTCTTACAGAATGTATGAAAAAGGGAGTGTTTCAGTGGACTGCAGCAGCAAAGAAGTCATTTGAAGAATTGAAGAAAAGGGTAACAACGCAACCATTATTAGCATTACCATATTTTAATAAAGTGTTTTAGGTTTATTGTGATTCTAGCGCAACAACAATTGGAGCAGTTCTAAGTCAAGAAGGTAGACTCATTGCATTTTTCAGCAAGAAGTTGAACGATTTCAGAAAGAATTACTCTATTTATGATCAAGAATTTTATGCTATTGTGAAAGCCTTGAAGAAATGGTGACATTATCTACTGCCGAAGGAGTTTGTCTTGTTCACAGATCACAAAGCTTTGTAGTACATTAACAACCAAGGTAAGTTGAATCAAAAGCATACTAAATGGGTAGAATTCTTGCAAATTTATTCTTTTGTGATGAAACACAGGTCTATGAAGTCTAATAAGGTAGTTGATGTATTAAGTTGGAGGACAACATTACTTAATATCATGCCGGTAGAAGTGGTAAGTATGAATTGTCTAAAGACATTGTATGAAGAAGATGCAGATTTCTCAAAAGCTTGGAAGGCATGTAAGGAGCCTTGGAGTTTAGACAAAACATCATATCTAGACTACCATATCCAAGAGGATTTTTCTTTTAAAAACCAATAGTTGTGTATTCCCAGAAGTTCCATATGGCTGAATATAACTAAAGAGTTTCATAGTGGTGATTTAGGAGGACATTTTTGGATTGATAATACTGCAGCCTTGGTGAAGGAGAGATATTTTTTTCCCAACATTAATAAATATGTCCAAAATTTTGTTGAAGGTTGTAGGATATGTCAACTAGACAAAGAAAAAATTCAGAACACAGGACTCTATACTCCATTTCCAGTACCCAAAGGACCTTGGGAGGATATCAGTATGGATTTTGTCTTAGTATTACCTATGAAACAGAGAAAACATGACTCAGCAAAATGGTAGTTGTTGATAGATTTTCAAAAATGACACACTTCATAGCATGTAAAAAGACTAGTGATGCTAGTGAGTTAGCTTCATTTTTTTTCAAAGAGGTGGTTAGATTGCATGGATTACCACAGAGTATTACTTCAGATCATGATACCAATTTTCTTGGGAATTTTTGGAGGACACTTTGGAAAAAGTTAGGCTCAAATTTTTTATACAACTCGGCATATCATCCTCAAACGGATGGTCAGACAGAAGTAGTGAACAAGAGTCTAGGAAATTTATTCAGAAATTTAAGTGGAGAAAATCCTAGCTAATGGGATTTGGCATTAGTACAACCTGAGTTCACATATAGTTATTTGATGAACATATCTATGGGAAATATTTTATTTCATATTGTTTATGGACGGTCGCCAAAAGGTGTGGTAAATTTGGTTGCATTGTCAGATTTGGAAGGAAATAAGAGTGTTGATGCGAATGATTTTGTGGACAGTATGTATGAATTAGAAGAACAGGTAAGGAAGAAATTGTAGACCAGCAATGACAGTTATAAACAAAGAGGAGATCAACATAGGAGACAGAAGGTATTCTGAGAGGGTGAGTTCTTCGTGGCTCACTTGAGGAAGGAGCGATTTCCATGAGGCACATATAATAAAATCAAGTACAAGAAGATAGGTCCATGCCAAATTCCAAAAAAGATCTCTGATAATGCTTATCGACTGGAACTTCTGGAGAAGTTTGACATATCTCCTACATTCAATGTTGTTGACCTCTATGAGTTTCATGAAAGGGAAAAAATAGTAGATGAAGGTACCCTTATAAAATGGGAACAATATCTACCAATTAAATCAGAGGAGCATATTGAAGAAATTCTTGCTACACGAGTTGGTAAGAATACTCATCGAAAGGAGTACATGGAATATTTAATCAAGTGGCAGAATCGAGGGGCAGAGAATGCATCGTGGGTGATTGAATATTAGTTAGCACATTTTCATAACTCTTCACCTCAACAATAATATGCACATGAGTTGGAGCTCATGTTTTTCTTACAAGGGGTGTCTGATGCAGGACCATCCTTGGGCTCGGGCAATCCGCATCACCCAAAAATACTTTTATTCTGCAAATTAGGAAATAAGTTGAATAAGGATTGTGTTAGTGGTCCATTATATTTAGTCAATTTTCTATGAATTCGAACTATTGTTACTCATGAAACTACTCTTGTGTATGTTGAAACTTATGTTGAAACTTGTGTTGAAACACATGTTAAAACACAAGTTGAAACTCCTATAAAATATGGATTTCATTGGAAAAAAAAATGAATTTCCTCCTACAATAACGTTGTTACAATGCTTTTTGACTTTCCACGTTGGCATTAACACGTGTTGAGACTCATCCACGATTAGGTGAGGAATCTGGCGCCCAAAAGGAAGACTGTTAATGCCAAGAAGTAAGTGAATGGTGCAAACGGTTTTGATAATTGTTCACCTTAGAAATGAAAGGTGAATTGATCTTTATAGGGGGATGAGAGTTTAAAGAGAGGGAAGATCGATTCAGTGGGGTGGGTGAATATCGTGGGTTGACATAAAGAGAAAAAAAAAGAAAAAAAACACAGGCGAATTTGGGGAAACAGAGAGGTATGGCGCCAATGTTCAGAGGTGAAGTCATCCCATCTAGAATCTGCAACTACAATAAATAGAAATGAATGTACCACGGTGGAATTGATTCACATTTATGCTACTATATCAGCAATATTGTAAGCCTGTAATTTGCAATCCAGTTCGAAATAAAATACTTTGTTCTGAGCTTTAATAAAATTACATATTTCCTATTATTTGTCATTTTCTTTATGAATTCCGTTGTGTAATCTGAAGGAAAAGAACAACTATGTAACTGAATATTTTTGTTACAACATATAAGCTATGCAAAAAGCAGGAAGATGTCGAACGTTGTCATTGATGATATGGAAAGTAAAGGTTCTTCATAAAGAATGATAAAATACAATAAATATTTATTTAGGGGGGAAAACTACTTGCAATTGGGAAGGGTTGTTAACAAATGGGGTAAAAAGTGCCACATGTATATAGATCAAATTCTCATTAAATAGAAAGAGAAAAGTAGAAACTCTCCCTTTCTTGGCTTGTTGGTGAATTACTAATTCACAATTTTGGGGGGACATTAAAACTTCAAACTTGTATAATGAATCAACGCATCCTAAAGTAAATAAAAAATTTACACTCCTATTAAAAAATCGAATTAAGGTTTGTCTTTCCCATAACTCATGTAAAATTTTCCCTGGGTGTACTATGGTTTTAAAAAATAAGATTAATCTTCACAAGAGGGATTCCAATATGAATAATTAAATAGGTATTGAAGTTCAATCTGTTCATAGTAGTGATATTACTAACAAAGAAGATCATTAAAAAGAAATACTAAGAGATATTTGAAATAATTTATGATTGTGTGTTTCTAGAGACATCACACTTCTGCTTGATTTGAGGTTGTCACTTCGCCTTAATAAGAATGAGAAAAAAACATAAAAACTCTCATGGATTCTTGGAATCGAACATCATGAAGTTGTTCCACACCATCGAATAACATCAACACGTTTCAATCTTAAAAGAAGAGATTGAGGGCCCAAAGTTATTTCACCTCACCCAAAAAGTATTTTCTAGTGAGTGACTAGGAGGTAACAAGGTGTTGAATCTTGGGGATATGAACACATATTGCTTGCCTGCGGGAACCGCGCGCACGCCCTGACCTAGTATCGTGAAGGGTTTGAGAGTGCCGCCATGGCAGACCAGGGAGGGGAGCCGCCGCCCCCTCCTTCCCCCGCCTCCTCCTTCAAACGCCTGGTAGAGGCATGCATCAAAAAAACGCCCGCCGTAGAAGCCCCGAGCTTTGTCAAGAAGTTGAAGGATATTCCAGAGATCGACCTCCCTCCGGATCTCCCTATCAAAGTCGCCTTGTCTCTCTCTGAATGAGGACTCATTGGTCAGTTTATGGGACTCTGGCCCTCAACCAGATCCACCGACAACTGGATTCAGCGAAACTGGAGACC
>SNQJ01S0000261.1:243001-276731 GCA_010110895.2 Picea sitchensis
GCCAACAAAGGCGTTCTATTGGATGCTGGAGAGCTGTCAGTCAATGGCATCATTGAAAATGTGGAAATCCCATGACCCATTGCAGCTCAAGGGCACACAAAACACAACGCTGTAATAGAGCTGGAACACAGTTGCTGAAACACGACTGCTGGAACACAGATGCTGGAACACAACTGCTGGAACACAGATGCTGGAACACAACTGCTGTAACACAGATGCTGAAACACAGAAGCTGAAACACAGATGCTGGAACAAAACTGCTGGAACACAGATGCTGGAATACAGATGTTGGAACACAGATGATGGAACACAGATGCTGAAACACAATGTTGAAACAGAGCTGAAACAGATGTTGGAACACAGTGCTGAAACAAAGCTGGAACACAGATGCTGAAACACAGATGTTGGAACTCAATTGCTGGAACACAGTTGCTGAAACACAGATGCTGACTAACAGTGCTGAAACAGAGCTGGATCTTATGCTGAAACACAGTGCTGTAACAGCTGAAACACAGTGCTGTAATAACTGAAACACAATGCTAAAACATAGTGCTGGAACAATTGTTGAAATACAGTGTTGTTACATATGCTAAAACAAAGCGCTGGGGACACAGTGCTGGAAATTATGCTGAAACAACGCTAGATCTTATGCTGAAACAGTGTTGCATAACATTTGTATTTTGATCTGTAGGCCCGAAGAAACTCGGGGCATTTTGTAACAGATTCTGTGGCTTTGCCACCCCTCTAATATAAACCATAACCGTTTTCGTCAAAAAAAAAACAAGGTGTTGAATCTTCCTCCTATAGAATTGTTCCACACATTATGCGACTATAAACCCTCAATGCAACAACCAACCATACAAGCTCAACCAATGGATATAGAGAATCTAACAAAAACCCAAACTATTGATTGTTCATATAAGAAAATTGAATTCAGCAAAGGCCAATCACATTGATAACTAAGACATTATGGGGAAGATGAGATTTAGTTCTCTTCAAATCCATGAGTAGGAAACAATAGAATTGTTGTTGAGTGAAGAGGGAGAGGTTCAAAAGCATTGAATGTGAGGTGTTGTTTAATTAATTTGTTTTGTGACGGAAATTTCCATATGTATAAATTTATCGATAATGTAAATTATCTTGGAGGCTATTTTTGTAGGTCAAGAAGGGAAATATTGTGAATTTTGTTTCTTCTATTTTCCATTGTAGAGATTGAAAAGGGGTTTGAAAACATTTCTTTTGTGATTTGTGCCAAATTCCTTTTTTTAACCCAATTTCTAATATCGCTAGCATTTTTATTACAAAATTAGTGAGTTCTGCCCATTTAAATGCAACCTCAATTATTTAAAAAATTGTAAATTGATGTGCATTTAACACATGATACATACTTGTGTATAATTTCTCACATACATTCACATAGATGTAATACTTATTCATACAATGAGAGATGTTCTTGCATTGTGTCTATGGGTTCTACACATTCACATGGATCATGCTATACAATCCTACAAGGCATGTTAGACACAGACTCTATAAATAGATAGGCCCACCTTATATTTTCAACACAAACATACATATGTATGTAAGTACATACAAAAATATATACTTATGTACAACCTAGTTGGTGCATATCCATGCATATATCTATATTTGTTCATATCCATGCATATAGCTATATATATATAATTTATTTACACATGTATATACATATGTGCTACTTACATACAACCTAAGTGTACACACACATACAAGTCCTTCCTAGAGTTTATTGATGCATATCTATGTGCTTGTACATACACATAAATATACATAATATGTATACACATTTTTTGGTGTGTTTGGAGGATATGTATACATGTGTATGTGTGTGTGTACTAATCCAAAAAATCATATCATTATTAGTAGGAGAACTATAAACACATATATATGTGTAAGCTTAAATGCCACACATAAGCACACTATTTGCAATTTTAGTGTGCTTATGTGTGGCATATAAGCTTACACATATAAGTTACATGTCTACCTTATCTTCACATATATATGTTTGTTCATATATGCATACACATCCATGTGTGTGTGTTATTTTCTCATGATCTATATTGCATAGAGAACGGAATGAAAGGCAGGAATATGAATAGAAACACACACAAAAAAAATATTGCATAAAGCATAGTAATATAATGAAACATCAATTGTAATGAATGAAATAGGAAAAGACTGTAAAATGCAAAACAATACAAAGTTAGATAAAATAGTGGTAGCTTATCTCTGAAGAGAGAAGTGTCAACTACACTCAATCGCAAGAGGCCAAAAATGACTTTTTAACATAAAGTGATAAACCCTAAGAGAAAAAAACCTTAGAGATCCAAAATCCTAACTATAGGAGATGAAGCGCTAAAAGGATTGCGGGCTCAAGATGGCTAGTTGATATGTCAATTTCACGTTGGTGCAAAGTTTGCATACAATCTGCATTAAAGGCACACAATAGCTCGTTGGAAAAATCCAATTAAGAAGTACAATTGTTGGCAATCTTGGGTAGGCCATGGCCACCTCATGCCTCTGAATCGCCTACTAAGGAACCTACTATCCCTATAAAAAATAATGGTTTGTGGTAGCCCAAAATGAACCCAAACATGCTCAAAGAAGAACTTAGCAGTGGATTTGAATGTGATACTCTTATTACATGGTGTCAAAATGGCCATCTTAGAGAACCAATCGACAACTAGAAAAACACAATCGTTACCATGCTTGGTGGAGGGAAAACCTAACATGTAATCCATGGAGACTCACTCCAAGGGCTTATTTAGGGTAGGTAGAGGAGTGTACAACCTCTGCATATTAATGGTAGGTTTAAAAATGGTACAGGAAGTACACAAACTAATATACATGTTAACATCCTATCATATTTTTGTCCAGTAGAAATACTTCTAAAGAACTGTTATTGTCTTCTCCACATCGAAGTGCCCTGGCACTTGACTATAATGTGCCTCCCAAATTGTCTTTACACACTCACTTGAAGGAACATAAAAATGGCTTAGATAACACAAAATTGCATCCTAGAGATGAAAGTTTGGGATTTGTTTACCTGCGCCCAATGTCTGATATGTAGTAGCAAAGTCAGGGTTGTTGTCATACAATTGGGGCCACCCAAAGGTCTTGTTCCCATATGATTTCAGAACTATGGTTAGTACCATAATCAGGGGCCCACTGAGATATTCTACAACATGGTTTGTGCTATATTTCTTGTACTTAATGTTCAAGTGGAATTGTTGCAAGTACGAGGACCACTTATGATGGAAGTCATTATGTAAATTTCCTTGTGTATGCATGAAATGCAAAGGCTTGTGATAAGTGTGGATGGTCATTTCCTTTGCCATAATATAATGCTTCCACTATCAACATGTCTGCACAATGGAGTACATCTCCTTGTGGAGGCATATGTCTCAATCTCGAATTGTTGTTGCAGGTTTGGTAGAGTGAGGAATGGTGTCAAGTAGAGGAAACATTTCAGATCCTCGAATGTTTTTCATTGTGACTCAAACCAAAAAAAAGATGGCTTTAGCTCCACCCTTGGTCACTTTTCTTAACAGCCAAGCAATATGAGAGAACCTTAACACAAAGCCATAATAGAAGTTGGAAAGTCCCAAGAAGCTGTAGAGATCTATTAGAGTTGTCAGGGTTGGCCAGGGATCTTGGATGATTCCACATGCACCCCATGTTTATCCATGATGTATCATATATATTGAAATATATGCATGCCAAATAATCATTTCTTCAAATTGGCATATAACTCGTGTTGTCGCAGAGTGCTGAAAATATTTTGAATGTGTTGTAAATGTTCTTCCCAAGTTCTGTTGAAGAGAAGGATGTCATCCAAATATACGACCAAAAAAGAGTTTGTGAATGGTCGCAAGATGTCATACATCATCCTCATGAATGTTGTTGGAGCATTAGTTAAGCCAAAAGGCATGACCAACCACTCAAAATTCCTTCTTTAGACTTGAAGACAATCTTCCATACATCATTTTGTTCAATCAAGACATGGAAATAGACTAACTTCAAATCAATATTACTAAAGAACTTGGAACCCTTAAGTTGATCAAGAAGATCGCCAATCCATGAGATTGGGTATCGATTATTAACTATGATTTTTTGTATTGATTTGTAATCAATAAAAAGTCGTCATGTCTCATATTTCTTCTACATCGATACAATTGGGCTCCCACAAGGTGAGGAGCTTGGCCAAATGTGGCCCTTTTGGATGAGCTCATGGATTTGACATTTTATTTCCCCATTCTCCAAAAGAGAGCGTCTGTATATTGGTCCATTAGGTAAACGAGCACTAGGTAGCAAGTAAATTGCATGTTTGATCTGGAAATGTAGAGGCACCCCCACAGGTAAAGAGAATATATTTTTGTATTCATCTATGATCGTGTCCATCTAATTCTATTGTGTAGAGAGGCATCATGTTGAGGCGGTGGTAGTCGTAGTGACCTTCCACTCACATTTTGACTGAACCATGAAGAGGACAAGTTTTATAGTCTAAGAGATTACCTTTTGGCACTTCTTTATTGAGATCAAGGAGACTGAAATAGTCGATACCACATCTGGTAACCTATAGTGTTGGCCTCTCAAATTAACAATGACACTACGAGGCCTGAAGTCATAAATAACATGATGCATCCACATATAGGGTTTGTTATCTCACAAGTTGTAGGTTGGGAAAATCTCGACCCAAACCACAATATGGCGACAAATAAGAGAACACCTACCCATTGTCACATCATATAGGTATTCTTGTCACTTTAGAGATGAAGTGATCACCTTAAGGGGGGAATCCCAGGTGACCCTAGGGAGAAATGAGATGGAAAATGATACTTATGAATGGATTACCCTATAGGTCAAGTTTTTATATGGAAAGAGGGTTGGAAACGAGCCTCAATAGTAGTCAATGGTTACCAAGTCTTTGAGTACCTGCAAAGATTGTTTATACCTTCCCAAGACACAAGAAAAACCAATTGTACGAGTTATATGTTAATTGGAAAAACAATTTAATCTTGTTGCCCCTATTTGCAGTAGTCAATATATATATATATTTCAGCAATGTAATCAATTACTTATTGCAGAAATAACCATCAAAAGAATCAATTATTTATTGGGCTATGAAGCACTAAACATACAAACTAATTCCCAATACTTTAGCACAAGTTTTGATGGTGAATTAGGGCTGCAAAAAAGATATTTCCAGATATTTTTCAGAGCATCTAAATGGTTGTAGAAAATATTTTCTACAAAAGCAACATTTACCCCAAGGAACTATTGGACACACTGAGCACACTGAGAGGGGGGGGGGGTGAATTAGTGTAGGGATCTTTTTCACTTCCCTTCACAAAAACTCCTTAGTTAGCAATCACCATTTACTCATCACTTATTACTGACATTTATAACCAGTTGTGTGTGAACATATACCAGCAACAAATAACAACAACATATATCATCAATAAGCCATCACCACAAAGAACACAAAGAACACAAGATGTATGTACAATTTTCTTTTTATGATGGACTACAATCCTTGGGTTTATCAACAACAACTAAATAGAGTATCAACTCCACAAGAGCACCAACTCTGCAATGAAAGACTCGGCTTACACAAATCATCAACAAATGAGAAGATGATTCAATCCTCAACAGATACAAATATGTCCATAGGTTTGTGACCTGTCAGTAGTGTAGAATGCGTATGTATGATCCCTAACAATAGTGCAGCCTGCGTATGTACGCGATCTGGCTCACAGCAGCCTGTGTATGCCTCCTTGAGAACTAGGGTTTTCTCTCTCCATGAAAAATCATCTCTTATGCATCCTTTGTCACATCCACTTTTTCCCTTCACTATCCAATTTGTACAATAACCAATCACTGTGAATCTATGCTGCCCAAAAACTCACTCATGCTCCTCAACCATACAATATGAATGTTACTTAATCATGTATAAGTAACCAGTATACTATAGAAACCATATCAGCAATGAAACATAAGAGTGTTTCTCACTTTATAAATCAACCAACATAAACCATATCACAACAACCATGCCATGAATGCCTTAAGAATTCACCATACCATAGACAAAAGTATCCATCAAAACAATCATGTAACCATACCAGAACTTCTATGGAAGATCTGAGCTCACAGAATGTAGATATGGAACTTTCTTCGAACTTCATGAACCTGGCACCAGCTCACACTCAAGTCTCCTTGACTCTCTCCAACTGTACGCACTCTGACCTCCTTCAGCCCGCATGTGTACGCTCTATGCCTCACTATTTCCAGTGTATGTACGCGCTCTAGATCATTGCAACCCGCGTACTCATTCACAAACCGGGGTTTCTGAACTTCCAAAACTTTTGTTTTCAAGGTCTCAGACTTATGGAAACTATCATGCGTCCATGAGTACCTCCAATCACTTTCTCTCTCAAAATAGATCTTCAATATATGCTCAAGAGAGATACATTTACAAGAGACTCTTGCCTATTATTTATACTCTCCAAGTAGCTTCCTTTAGAAGCATCCACTTATCCACTTTGTTCACATATCCACTTATCCACTTTGTTCACATATCCACTTTATCCACAAAACCACTTTGTCCACATAGCCACCTTTATCCAAATTTGTCCACTTAGCCACTTTGCTCACATGGCCACTTGTCCACTTAACCCACTTTCCTTATTTTAGGGTTAACCCACTTATAACCACTTTCCATAATTAGAAAGTTCTCATTAACTTTATTATTTAAATAATCCTCTTTGACTTTATCACTTCACTTTATTATTTAAATAATTTCTTCTTTGTAAACACTTTGACTTCTTTGACCTTTTGGGGCTTCTAGCCAATACATGAGGGTCCTCCAACTTCACAAGGCCATAACTCTCCAACCGTGAGGATTTATGTGATGTTCCACATACCACCAGAAATGGAATGACAAGCACTATCCATCTAGGATAGTTTTATTGAAAAATTCATTGATATTTATCTCATTATACCACAATTAAGCTTCATTTCTCTAACCATACTTCTAGGATAATTCAACCGAAAACCGTCTTCCCGTGAGGGATTTCACCACAAGGGGACCACTTTGGATTTCATCCATTTGTACTCCCTATCAACCATGACAATACAATAATGAGTCGTATTTACATCAATCCAACTGGAATAACCCATGACAATACATCACTATGACATTGTCCCTTTGTCATTGATTTTATGCATGACCACATGATCCAACAATCAATACATTTATGCATCAATCCATCTATGCATAATATATCAATGAAAACACATAGATCCATATTCATCTATGCATCATATATCAATGATAGCACATCGATCCATCTTCATCTATGCATGACATCATATATGCATCATATATCAATGACAACATATTGATCCATCTTTAGATATGCATGACATCATCTATGCATCATTTATCAATGACTTCACTTGACATAAATCCTTTGACATCAATGACAACATGATCCAACATGAACTAGCCAAAATATTTTCCAACTATAGCCAACATCAAGTAGATTAACAATAACAACTTTCCAAATATTTTCAACGATAAAAGAGTGAGAAATTAATCTTGAAAAAGAGAATTTGTTGTAGCCCTAATGCCTGTAGAATAAATTTGTAACAAAATAAAGGTATCCTTGAAAAATCAAAATACCCTAGTGGCTCAAGCAAGCAATTAAGGAAAAAAATTGATTCCACTTTGAACAAATTCAATATCTTGTAAAATCATGTATTTCAATGAAAGCAATTTATTTCTCCAATGCAATAAAAGATTAGTGACTTTCCAAATGGGTTGTGGGTATTCATGTATTAGGTTAGGACTACTTATAAATCTCAAGGGGTGTAAGCCATTTTACTCTCTTGAGATAGAAACCCTAACAAGGTAAAGTCTAGGAGGGTGTAAACCCTTTTACTCCTAGAAACCTTTGCAATAGCCTTTTCAACAAACAATAATGATAAAAATGGGTGGAGGTTGTAAATCCTTATACTCCTCCAAGTATATATCCAATAAAAAGTATGTAACAAGAAAGAAACCTAACAAAGGGAAGATTTTCCATATCAATTCCAAGAAATGCCAAGACAAAACCCAGTTACCAAGCAATTTCATCACCAAAGAAAAGAGAAAGAGCCTCCAAGAGTAGCACACCACTTCCTTCCATAAGACAAGAAATAAACCATATCACAATAGAGAGAGATAATGGATTTTCCCAAGTGAGGGGGTGTTGGTTACTAATTACTAGTTCTACTCTATCATCTGATTTATTGACCCAGGGTTCATGTCCTTTGGGTTTCCAACAAAAGCCTCTAAAACTACCGGCCCTCTTGGTAAACCAGAAGGCAACGCAACACACAGAATGCGCCACACAGTCTCACCCGAGAGAGATTTAATGGGTGGTTGTAAGACTCATGTGTTTACAGCTTGGGATTGAGCGCAATATATGGGATCTGTATTCTGGACCATTTATTATAAATTGTGATTGCAACCTACTGTTATTCACGACTTATTCCCTCAATATCGCAACAGTATTTAAACAAGCAATGTAACAACTCATTCATTCATTAAGCATAACAAATAACTATTGAAAAGATGGTAAAGATATGCATGAATTTATCCCATTACATAGATATTACTGTGGTTCACCCCCTCCCGGGATACGTCCACAAAGATTTGGCTCTTGGATCTTTTATTATGGTAGTTCTGCATATGTGGTGCCGCGCACTTACAATTATCCTCAGATGGGTAAGATCTATATGAGGCGAACTAGATCGCACCAGGATCCTCAGCCTGCGATCTAATCCTCAGATATCTCTTCTCTCCTCTCCTCTATCCCAACATCTTACAAAATAATACATAAAAACATTACAATTCACATCGACTCGTGCAAATCTATGGTGTAACAAAAATCTGAACAATGCAAAAAGCCAACTTATGATACCTACGTATCAAAACCCTCTATAATACCTTAGTATTAGTATTTATATGTCTTTGGCTCTTCATCAATTACAATACATTTCCAAAACCCTAACCCTATCGATGTTAGGTCTTCCTCTCATGTGTGTGTGTTTCTCCTCATTCCAGTTGTCGCTCTCCTTGTGCACGCTTTCTTGCATGCACATGTATTGTGTTCCCTTCAAGTTGTTACTTCCGTTTCTGCACGCTTTCTTTCCCCACAATCGTCCTTCTTTACACTTTGGCCTGCTACCAACAGGCCCCCAACATTGACATGTGGCTCGTCCCAAGACACCTAATCCTTCTGAGCTTCCTCGATCTCCTTGGTGATCATCTGGAACTTTTCCTTGAGCTCTGTTATTTGTGTCAGTGCCTACGCGGTCTTATCCTTGATTGTGTCCACTACCTGAACTGTTGCTTCGTCGCTCAACAATCCTGCACATTCTTCATGTGTCTGTGTTATCTGTATCTTAGCTTCCTCTTCCTATGCCATTACTTCTGCTACCTTCTCATGTAATCGCTCCATTTGAGCTTGATGCTCTTGTTTATGGGTTTGCGTAGAGATTAGCTCTGCCTACAATTTCTTAATCTCCTGCGTCCCTTTGACACGTTCTGGGATTGGTATGGTCCTCTTCTTCAGCTTGAGATCTTGGATCGTTGCATTGATCCTTTCCTCTTCCTTGTCCCACCGTTGGACCTGTGGATCTTCCTCCAACCTTGTCCAAAGATGTGCTTCTTTATCAAACAAGTCAGTTGTTGTGCTAACCTGCTGCTCTATCTCCTGCAGCTGCGATGTTTCTTCCTTCTTCCTTTGCTCCTTCACTGCCGATGGAGTGGTGGGTATGAGTTGTTCTCAGAGATTATCGATCTCCTTCTGATATTTCTCAATGGCCTGCATAATCTAATCAATATTTTCTGCTACTGGAAGTTCATTCCCTTGCGCGGTGTTTGGAAGTTTTTCAAATATTCCTCCTATTTTTTGTTTCAGTTTGTTCCTGCATTCTTTTTCCTCCTGAGTTTCGAACTTGGCCTACTCACAAAAATTTTCCAGCGCCTCCCACTTCTTTGATGTTTGTTGTAACTCAACTAAGTTTCTATGTGCACGAGACTATACCACGTGGTCGATGCTAACCTGCAACTTGTGTAGTGCCCTTGATGGTATTTGCATAAATACCAATTGGATGTGGTTTAAATCCTTCAAGGATGTCTGCCCCATGACTTAATCCATGCACAACATGCTAGGTGTGTTGTAGATCATTTTGTTTGCATGTGGTAATGAGTGGATTGGAGCTCGTTCTTCTACCTCCACTCTTTCGTCGGTATGTGGTGTTGATGGCTCTATGCTCCTGTTGTTGCTTGTCATTTGTACTTCCCTGAATTTCTTAAGGAACTGCCCCATTTCTTCCAACTCTTTTTGCAGTTTGTCCCTGTGATGTGTTGCATGGTCAAAGTCATCGGCTAGACAATACTGGACCATTCTAGCGATCATGTCCCCAACGTCATCCGTAATCGTGTATTTTGATGATGCTCATTATGCCTTTAAATTCTTGTGCGCGCCTCCTGCCTACGTGGCTGGTATCTTATTTCCCCCTAGTTCCTGTATGTTGGGATTTGAGACGATCTCCTGTGCTCCCTTAGTCTGTTTCTATTGTTCCTTGGTCGGATGTGTATTCTCCTTCTTCCCCTTCTGGGTTCCTGTCTTCTTTAGTCCTTCTTCTATCTTTGTTTTCTTTCCTTGGCCCGTTCTTGGTTGCTTGGGCACTTGGATTTCTGGAGGCTGCGTTTCCCCCTGCTCTGCCTCTCCTTCTATTGTTCTTTCTGGCACTTCCTAGGTGATGGCTGGAATCTTCCATTTGTTGGGCCATTCACTGATGACCATATCGATGTCACCCTCTGTAATGCAGTAGCGCATCTGTAGCCATTGTTAGCCATATCCTACCTTGCCTATATCCGCATTGCTTGTCGTGTGGCCTGGAAATTGGCGATGTCTGCATATCATGCGACATCCTTTGGTGTTATTCTCCATGATCGATTGATGGATTCTTGTATGTCTCGTAGGTATGCTTCAAATATGATCCCATTCTCCCTCTTATGCATGGCGTTCGACCCTTATTTTAGCAATATATACCTCGCTCCTGCTGGTTGTGGTCTGGTACAAAAAACTACATAGCCTAGTTCTCGCCATCCCATGAAAGCTATTAAAGTAATCAACCATTAATGAGTAGTGGAACTTTGTGCCTAGGTCTTGCACATCCTTGCAATCCTCTAGGAATAAGTTCAATAAGTATGGCACGCAACTCATTGAGGTGCCTTCTGCGCACGGGGCTGCAACTGCAATGACTCCAGTTGGTACTTCCTCCCTGTGGTAATTTCTTAGCAAATTGCAGGCTAATATTTTTGCACCCAATTGTGTGGCTTCATTGTTGATATGTTTGATAATGATGCCTCTCGTCCCCCTAGTGGTGCCATATTTATTTTTCATTTCTTCCGCCAACGCTTTCTCCTTGGATTTGTCATTCAAAACTAACGCGGGATCCATACCCCAAATTGGTAAGCCTGTTATTTGCGCAAGAAGCTCAACGATTATGGGGACGGGTTTTTCCAGCCATATGTCCCCTCCATATGTGACTGCTAACAACTGCTTGATGCATGTTGTTGTGTTCTGGCCTCTGCCAAAATGTGGTAGGTTTAGCAGACCTACGATTCATGTTTTCTCTAGCATAGTTGCCCATTGGTATGGTTGGTTAATCGTTTCTCCAAGATAATTTGTGCCTGTGGTTTGTATAAAGACCCTCTACGAAAGTTCCAGGAACTTGGCTTCATCTGCTAAATCATGGTCTGATTATTTGAGATTCTTGACGTGACCTAGTAGCTCTGGTCCTTCCTGTACCCCAGTTGGTATGCATGGTAGAACAATTTATGTTGTTGGTTTCTTGTAGGGTGAAATTGGTATATGTTTCTTGTCCTTCTGCTACGATGGTTGGCTCGAAGTTCCAACGACTTTTGGTTGTTCCTCTATATGCCATTCTAGCCAAGCTGAGACATCGTCTGCGGTCTCCCCTGCTGGGTGTTCTGAGATGGTCGTTTGAGACTCATCTAGCTCCACTGTTGCTGGTGGATTCGACGTCATGCCATTATCTTTCGGAGCTACTTTTGTATTCTCTGGTTGCACTTCCTTCCAGGTTTTTGCTTTCTGGTTCTGCAGTTCCTGCGTCGCTGCAGTCGTAACTACATTGGTGGCCTCCGCTATTGGCTGCTGAATTTCTTCCAGTATGGGTGTGGGTTGTACTGGTATCCTCTCTGAGGATGGGATTTTTTCGATATTGATGACCTTCGGCAGATGTTGTTCACCTTCTTCGGCCTGTCCTCATGACCTGGTTTGAACTCTGGTTTGTCTGGAGGTTTGGCTCACTTCTGCTTGCTTGGGAGGTGCCATCGTGGTGAGTATCAAATGGATGCTAGACTTGAACGGTCTCTATGGTCTCCGTGAACTCTCTATGTTTTATTTCACCTCTATCGCTCTTTGGATGCTCTGTCTTCATGAATAGACTATGGGATCCCGTGTCCGTGTATTGTATGGATTTCCCATGAAGCTTGTCGAGTACACTTTCTTGATTATGGGTTAAATGCACCTTAATTGTAGATTCAATCCATCTTCGGTAGTTTCGTAATTACCATTACTCTTGTTGTCTTGTTTTTTGTTGGTGTGATTAATGTGGTGTCCCATCAGTCCTTGCCTCTCTTTAATTTTGCTTAGTGTCGTCCTGTCATGTTGCTTTTGCCGCCTTTCTTTTACCTGCTTGTTTCCCTTTGTATGTAACCATTGTTCTTGTCCTTTCCTCATTCATGTTTCTAAATTCATGTGGCCTTTCAACTTCTGGCATGCTGTGCCTTTTTTAGTTTTGTTTCCTTTTTGAATTTTTTTATTTTTTTTACAGCGTGGTGGGTGGTCGATTGTCCTTGTACAACTTCAGTTGGCTCCATTTGATCATTCCTCTGAGTTTTGTGCCTGCTAAATCTCTTAAATGTACAGTGTCTACGTCTTTGACAGATATTACTTCGTATGGTCCTAACCAATGCATTCTAGGCTTTCCTGGGTGATGTAACGATATGTTGTCATACATCAATACTATATCTCCTTCCTTGAACATTTTCTTCTTGATGTGTCTATCGTGCCAAGATTTGTCTCTTGCTTTCTGCACTTGTTGATGGAATTCTTCCAATATTCGGTCTTCCTCCATGGTCAATAATTGATTCAGTCTCTTTTGTACTGCGCCTCGTTCTATCATTTGTGTGATAGCTTCTATGTGCAAGCTGGGTACTAAAAATTCTAATGGCACTACTCCTTCTTGGCCATAAACCAGTTTAAATGGTGTGTGCCTTGTCAACTTTTTGCATGTAGTCCTATATGCCCATAATATTGTTGGTACTTTGAGGTCCCAGTCATCTCTATTGACGTTACAAATCTTTGTTAGTGTGTTCTCCAGAATTTTGTTGAAGGCTTCCACTGTGCTATTTGCCTATGGATGATACAGTGTGCTCTTCTGATGATGGACTTCAAACTCTTTAGTCATCACGTGGATGGTGTTGTTTATGAAGTGCATGCCTTGATCGCTCATCAAAACTCTTGGGCACCCGAATCGAGTGATTACTTGTTCAAAAAAAAGTGTGTTGTTTTTTCTACACTGTAATCTTTTACTGGTGTGGCTTCCGCCCATCTTGTTAGATATTTTGTCACAGTGATAATCTACCTAGCCCCTATTCTTTTTTTCAATGGGTTGATTGGTCCCACAAAGTCTATTTCTCACTTTTCAAATGAATGTAATTTTACTTTTGGTTGTAATGGCATCTCGTCCCTTCTGTTGGGTTTTCCTACCCTTTGACAGACATCGCATCTTTGACAGTACTCCTTCGAATCTCTGTGAATCGTTGGCCACCATTGTCCTACACGCAATACCTTATGTGCGGTAGATTTACCTACATAATTCCCTCCTGCTATTCCCTCATGGGTGTTGGGCCCGTGATATGATTGATTTCATGACGTTAATTAGATCCTTTTTGCCTGAATATGTATATGCGTTTTCCTATTTTGAAGATTTTTTTGAAGAGATTTTGTGTCAAATCGTTATGATTCACACCAGGTATGCATAATTCATGTTTTGTGATGATTTTGAGTATAAATTAGCATGTTTTTATGATCCCAGGAAACTAATTCGTGTTTTTTGTGTCACAGGGAAAAGTCACAGCTTGTTTTTTCATCCGACACTCTGTCCAGTACTGCATCCGTCACTCAGTCTAGTACTCCATCCGACACTTCGTCCGACACTCTGTCCTGCACAAAAACCATGGTCAATTTGGTGGTTAGCATATTGGCGGCCAGTGATGGGAGAATCAAAGACATGGGTTCTGCTTGTGCTCGTGGCCTCCAACTACTGAGCTTCTGACAACTCGATTTGGGTTGTTATATTGGGCATTTATTGGCTCACTTAGTTTATAGAAGCCATCGGTGGTTAAAACGCGTTTAATGTAATTTGTTTTTTTTAGAGGAGGTCGACCCCCCAGTGGTCGACCTCTCATCTTGTAAATCTATAAATACCACCTCAGTGGTCAGACAAATAGTTAAGGGAGAAAATAGACAGTTCAACTCTGTCTTGTTATTCTTCATACATTTTGCTAAAAACTGTGTAAAGACTGTGTTTTGGGTTTTAATGGTGAATTCGTGTTGTTGAAGCTCGTGGTTCACCTTTGAAGAGTAGCCACGTCTTGGTGGGGGGGCCACTAGCAGTTTGGGTGAATATTTAGTTAATATGCTTATAGATTTGAGTAGTGTAATCATCATTTTGTATATTTCCTATACATGAGTTTTATTCTCTTTATTTTCTATATAAATTGTTGTTTATGATTTAATTGTCTTAGTTCAGTTTTGAGGGGGTTATTATGGAGGCTAGTGTTAATATGCAATGATCTTTTAGTTAATAGGAAATGAACTTGCAAGATATTAGCTACTAACCCTGTGTATAATTAGATGATAGCTAGATTTCCTTTATGCTGAAATAAAGTATAAAAACAGAGTTTCCAGTTTATGGTTTCTTTGGCAAGCTTCAGTGGATGGATAGTTGTTAGTTTTCTTATCTAATTTCTATTTAGTTTTTCTCATTTAATTGTTAGTTAATTTGCTCATTTATTTCCTTGTCATATGCTGAAATAGGAATAGAATTTAATTTATGTTTCACAAGTATTTTCCATTTGCAATTTCATTTGTTAAAATAGAATTAGTCTAGTTTACTTTATGCAATTTCCTTTTTAGATCTAGGTTGCAATTTGAAGTTTGATTATTGAGTTTAGTTTCTAGTTATGAATCTAAGTAGTATGAATTTGCTTACATTAGCATAGGATGCAATTGAATTAAATAGAATAGTAGTTTTCTTGCTTTTATAGATTAGAGGATAGTTTCCTTGCTTTTGTAGATTAGAGAATAGTCTTCTTGCTTTGGTAGATTAAAGAATAGTTTGCTTACCATAGATTAAAGAGTAGTTGTTAATGTCTTTTATTTTCATAATGCTTTCAATTTAGTAGATTAAGATTTCCTTTTGTAAATTAGAAGTTATTGTGAAATTTAAATTAAGAATAGAGCTCACTTGCTTCTTAGCTTAATTAGTTTTTTATTGAGTAATCTTAATTAGTTTACTTCTTGTAGAAGTTATCATAGGTTAGATAGTTGTTTTCTTGCTTGTTTACTTGCTTTAATAGGGTAGTTGCTTGCTTTTCTATTTTGATAGGGTAGTTGCTTGTCTATTTACTCGCTTTCATAGGATAGTTGCTTATTGAATTTGAGTAGGTTAATTAAAGTAGTTTGTTGTTGCTATTTCTTATTAGGTAGATAGTTTGCTTTTGCTTATTGTCATGATTAAGTTAGTTTGCTTTAAGTAGGGTTTTCATTTACCTTCTTAGAACTATCCATCGATCCTTTGTTCAAAGGTTACTTAGGGTAAATAGTTTAAGTTTTTTAGTAGGGTTTGATCATTAGTAGTCTTTGCTTGAGTATATTAGACCTTCAATATCTCGTTTCCTTAGTTAGACTATACTACTAGCCTTTCTACCTTGGCATATATATTGCTACAACTCTAAGTTTAATTACCCCAGGTTAACAATTTAATTGAGGGTTTTTAGTGTGTTTTTAGTGCATATAGAACACCCATCAGTGGGATTCTTCTAAGACTCTTGGTCTTTAGTGCTCTAACATGTATCTTCGCAAGATTTTATCAGCGCCCATTTTATATAACTGTCCGGAAATCAGTTGATAGTCGGCAGCGCGAACTACTAGGTTTTTCTTCTGCACGGTGCTATAGTCTTGCGGCGCAGCACCTGTACTCAAGTATTGAATGATATCTGTGAAGTATTCACCAGTAATATATACTGAGAATAATTGTGCATATGGAAAGTTGTCTTCTAAATTCGTAGGTTCTTCTCCATTTGTGACCCTCAATAGGTGGTCAAGTCCTACATTCAATTTCCCTGTTTTAACTATTAATTCAAAGTCGAATTCTTGGAATAGTAGTAACCATCGATAGATTCTCCCCCCAAACATTGGCTTGTTGACGAGGTATTTTAGGGTTGAGTGATCTCTGAACATTTTAAAGTGATTTCCCAATAAGTAATGTCTGAATTTCTACAGTGCATAGACCATGGCCAGGCCTTCTCTTTCTGTTGTGTTATAGTTATGTTCTGAGTCTGATAAATTTATGTTTGCGAAAACTATTGGGTGACCCAAGTCTCTTGTTCTTGGTTGTGCCAAGATAGCTCCTAGTGCTATCGCTGATGCATTTACATGCACATGGAATGTATTTTCCCAATCTAGAAATACTAATATCGACACGGTAACCATCTTTTCCTTCAAGGTATCCAGACCGTGTTGACACTCGTCATTCCACTGAAACTTCATGTCCTTCCTTAACAGCTTTTCCATTGGTGTTGTGATCTGCGCATATCCTTTGATGAATTTCCTGTAATATCCTGTGTGTCCTAAAGTTGCTCTTAGCTAATGGATTATTTTTTGTGCTGGCAAGTTAACAATGACTGCGATCTTTGTCGGATATACTAATAAACCTTGTGTGCATACTATGCGGCCCAATAGTATCCCAAACAGTGATCCAAATATGCATTTATTGATATTCATTTATATCTGGCACTATCTGCATCTTTCTAACATCAGTCATAAAACTTCCACATGGTTTTTCAACAGGCTGTAGACTGTCCAATCATCCAGGTATACTTCAAGAAACTGATGGATGAATTCCTTAAATGCAGCAATGACTACTCTGGAGAATATTGTTGGTGCATTCTTCATTCCAAATGGCATGACTGTGTACTGATAAGATCCCCATTATGTCGTAAACGTGGTCGTGTGTATGTCCTCCTGTGCTATCTTAATCTGATGGTATCCCGAGAATCCATCAGTGAATGAGTAAGCTTCATGTCCTCCCATGTTCTCTAACACTTCATCTGTGAACAATGTAGGGAATGGGTCGTGTAGGCATGCATCGTTCAACTTCCTCAAGTCGACACATATCCTAATCCCTCCTCCTTGTTTCTTGTCCTGTACTACCATTGGGCTTATCCATTTTGACTCCTCAACTGGTTCTATGATGTTGTCTTTGAGCATCCTGTCAGTATCATCTTTAACTTTATGTTTATATATGGGGTTCAGTCTGTAGGGTCATTGTCTAATAGGTCTCACTTCAGGTCTGAGTGGTATCTTCATTTCTCCCAATTCTCCAACTATACCCTTCATCTCTGTGAATGTTGTGGGAAATAGGTCATTATATTTGTGTAGCAACTCTGTGATACTTTCTACTATTTGCTCATCCCATTAATATCCAATGCTGGCCATTTTGGGTTGCTCATTTGTCTCGATGTTAACTTTCTTCACCTTTATTGGCGCGGAAATGACTTCCAATTCGATGGTTGGGCCCTCCACATCTCTTTCTCCTTCTACTTCTTCGATCTGAATATTGTGTGGATCGTCTTCGTCTTGTGCTTCCTCCTATACATGGGTAACATGATAACAGTTCCTTGACTGTCTGTTTATTTCGTTGTTTCTCTTCTGTGATAAATTCTATTTCTGGTTCTTTGAGGAATATTACTCCTCTGATCCATTTAAGGGTTGCATCTATGTTTGGGTTCTCATGCTCGAATGAGAAAGTGACTGTGAAATTTTTTTGCAATGTCATCCATGCCGTAGTTCCTTTGTGCAATTCTTGATCTATATACCAATTCACTAGTATTCCCTCGAGAGTATGTATGAAGTGATGAGGCCATTCCTCTAGTGGTGTCATTTTCCACAATGTTATACACACATCCAAGTGTTTCGTTGGTGCTCTGTGTCCTTCATATTTCTGTTGTTTATTGTTTTTTTGTTTTGCGCTGAACCTTATGCGCAGTAATCGCTTACATTGGTACCAGTATGTGATTGTCTCTTTTTGTGCACTCCACCATCTTATCGGTGTGGCCTTTAGTGCTAAGTCAAGAACCAACAGTCTCTAGTTATCTAACACTATGTCTTTGTATTGTGTCAAGATTGTTTCCAAATTATTTATTCCGTGGAAGTTGGGTGGTTCTCTAATTTCTATGCCTATCCATCTTACTGCGTGGTCTATTCTTGCACATCTTCACGTGATTACTTCGTGTAGCCTTTGCTGCTAGTTATCTAAACCGGTGTTTGAGTCTGTTGCGCATGAAGTAATTCTCTGCTAACTGAGTATCCCATTTTCAATTGGCTTTACGTAATCCTCATCGTGCGCAGTTGTTCTGTACAACTGGCTGATTTACTCAAATTCTAGGCAAGTAGGTTCTACAAACCTCACCCCTTCTAATGGGTCTAATGGCGCGATGACCCTATATTCTCCAGACTCAAATGTCATTTTCCTGGTCTTCAAATTGATTATGGCCTGGTTATCAAATGCCCAATCCATGCCAAGCAATGTCGGGTAAGGTGTTGTGTCGTCCACTATTTCAATGACTTTGAAATCTACTTTAGTGCGCATTCCATGAAGATCTACTGTCACTCCTTTCAGTATACTTATTGGTAGGACTTTGTGTTGGTTTGCTAGTTTCAATTGAACAGGTGAGTATCCTAATATGGGCTCTCCCATGCATTCCCATGTCTTCTTTGGTAATACATTCACTTCAGATCCTAGATCCAGTATAATGTCTTCCATATTGAAATCCCCAATGTTAGCATTCAATATAAATTCTCTAATTGTTCTTCTTTTTGTGTGTAGGTGATTAACTATTTTAGGTTCTAGCTTTCCTTCCGTCTTGCTACTACACTTTTCTAGGATGTTTTGCAATATTTTTACAGATGATGGATCACTTAATAATTTTACACATGATTGCAAAAAGCTTTTGATTGTACTTACTTTTCCCGTGGGCTGCATTTTGTTGGTATGATCCAATGATGGAGGCATCTCATATTCTGGTGCTTCCTTGTGTGGTTGCGTAGTGGAAGTTGATGTTCTGTCCTCCTTCTGAAATTATTGTCTAGACTCCTTAAAGGTCTCCTTTTCCTTTTGTGCATCGAACTGATTTATTGGTTCAATGTTCTTCTTTACCCATTGGTTTTGTGTTGGTTCCTGTCGAATTGCATCAGTGCCTGTTTTAGCTCCTCCGCGGGTAACTATGTTGATATTTCATTCTTCATCCCTTGCTTTGGCTGAAATCCACTGAACATTTTGATTGTTTTGGTTCCTCTTTTCTTGAATCTTCACTAGTAGTGTCAAACATTTCTCTGTATCGTGGTCCGATGCCTGACAATACATACAAGTTTCCGGTGGAAGTGGACATTCCCTTGCATAATCTCCCAGTTGCTGACAATTGTGACATGTGACTGGTCCTCTACCTTGTCTGAAACCTCCTCTGGCTCGTCCTCCTCCTTAGTATCCTTATCGATCACCTCTCGGCGCATTATACTGAGGGGCCTGATTATACAGTGTGGTATTGTACTGAGGTTGTGTCGGGTTGTACTGCATCTGTGCGTTATTGTATGGTTGTTGCGCAGTATTATACTGTTGTTGTGTAGTGTTGCATGGAGTTTGGGCTTGATTGAACTGTGGCACTGCTTGCCTAGTCATGATTTTGGCATGTACCCTATATGCATATGATGTCCTTTCTCACATTAGCTCCATAAATCTGCAATATTTATCGGTGTGGCCCACTGACTTTCAAAAGGTGCAATATGAAATCTTTGGAACTGTCTAGCATTTCTGCATCATCGTGCAGTGATAAGGGTCGTGGCCTGGTTTCTTGCATATTTCGCACCATAGTCCTCTTGTTGGTAATGGATTTGGCATTCCTGCTGCCATATACTACGCGAACGTTAGACATTCATTCTTGTGGTGTCCTTCTGTCCTACATGTGGTACACCAAATGACTTCTCGTTTTCCCTTGTTCTTATTTTGGTTCAGATAAAACATTAGATTCTTCAAATCCTCCTTCAATTATTCGATAGCTGGGTGCATCTGTTGATATTGGTTCTCTTCCAGTTGCAAGGTTGCCTGCAAATCCTTTGCCTGCGTCTGAAATTTTTGTTGCCGTAAAGGGTATTTTAAGTGTGGGAGTAGTGAGTTGACAAACAAGTGTCAATGTTGCATATCGGTCATAAGGTATTTTAACTTTCCCTTCAATTTCTTGAATCTTTGATCAATATCCCATATAGACTCTCCTCGTTTCTATATTATTTTGATCATCTCATTCATGTATTGATTCTCTAAACTCGTCTTATGGAACTCATTAATCAGTAACTTCTTAATGTCTGCCAGTGTCTTCGTCATCCCAGGGGCACTGTTTGTGTCTACACTCATGTACCAGTCTAGTGCACGGTCTCATAGCGTAATAGCTAGCTGCACAAGTTTGGTATCTTCATCAGTGATCTGTTTTGCTTCCCAGATCTTTGCACAAATGAACAAGTTCTTCTCAGGGTCTTATGTTGCTTCTCTCTGAAATTCTGGTAACCTGATGGTAGGATCGTGTCCTGCCATTCTGAATATTGAACTACTACCTCCTCCGCGCGGTGTAGATACTTGACTAGTGATGCCTGGATTGGCTCCTGTAGTTGTTGCTCCTTGTGTAGATGTACTTCTTGTTTTCAGACTTCCTTCGAACTTCAGTTGTCTAAACGGTGGTGTTCTCTTTGGTGTATTAGTCGCACATGGGTTTATGGGTTCCACACTGAAATTAATATGGATAGGATAGTTTCCTTCGCCTCTCGTTTTCCTCTCATATGTTGCGTGCAGGATTTCCCCAATCTTCTCCGCAGCCCAGGGATCCTCTACCTCTTCCTTGTCACTCGCCAAGCCTTCCCTTGCAACTATAGATCTCTTTTTGGTAATCACCTTGTATTGGTAGGGTGATCCACTACGCGTCTTTCCTATTGATGCCAAGATCCACTTGATCTAGTCATCGTCCATCATGATCGGGTCCAAGGGTTCCTCCTCCTTATTTCCTTTATCCTTCCCTCCTTCCATTTATCCTCACTCTGTCAATGCTTCCCCCCTTCCCCCATGCATGCAGGAAAGTTTAGTTGTATAATTCCATTATCATTACCCCTTTGTTATACAACAATATCTTAATGGAAGTATACAGTGATTGAATGTACCTTCCTCGAGGACCGCATAGAAATTCTTGCTCCATTGCACTGTATGACTTCGATGTGTCCACTGCAAACTCTTTTATGAAGCCTTCCACATTACTTTCAAGCCAAAATTCCACTGCGCGGGTGAATTTGTTGTTCACATGTTGTAACTACTCAATCTGTACTGGGGTCCACTCTAACTGTGGAATCTAGTTCTTCACATGGTTATCCTTCAACCTTAGTATCCACTCCTGCAATAGATGCATAAAATCAAAGAAAAAGACTTTGTGCAAATCAGTAAACACGTATTTGTCCAGATATTTGCATGTGATTCTAGGGTTTCTATTGTCTTTCTGTGCAAAGTATAGCTATTTGGTTCTCTACCAAGTTCTGATTTCTTCTTTTGTGGGGTTCCACGGTCTCAACATCCCCTTCTAATGGTTCATTTCTCTCTTCTTTTCTTTGCTCGTTTCATGCTCCTCCTATCTCATCTACTTAATCCTCCTATGTTCCTTCCAATGACAACATAACATTTGTTGGTTAATAATTACTAGTTCTACTCTATCATCTGATTTATTGACCCAGGGTTCATGTCTTTCGAGTTTCCAACAAAAGCCTCTAAAACTATCATCCTTCTTGGTAAACCAGAAGGCAATGCAGCACGCAGAATGAGTCACACAGTCTCACCCAAGATAGATTTAATGGGTGGCTGTAAGACTCATGTGTTTACAGCCTAGGATTGAGAACAAGATATGGGATCTATATTCTGGACCATTTATTATAACTTGTGATTGCAGCCTACTTTTATTCACGACTTTTTCCCTCAATATCGTAATAGTATTTAAACAAGCAATGTAACAACTCATTCATTCATTAAGAATAACAAATAACTACTGAAAAGATGGTAAAGATATGCATGCATTTATCCCATTACATAGATGTTACCATGGTTCACCCCCTCATGAGCTACGTCCACAAAGATTTGTCTCTTGGTTCTTTTATTATGGTAGTTCTGCATATCCGGCGTCACATGCTTACAATTATCCTCAGATGGGTAAGATCTATATGAGGCGAACTTGATCGCACCAGGCTCTTCATCCTGTGATCTAATCCTCAAATCTCCCTTCTCTCCTCTCCTCTAGCTCAACAACTTACAAAATAGTACATAAGAACATTACAATTTGCATTAACTCGTGCATATATATGGTGATCAAAAATATGAACAATGAAAAAAGACAACTTATGATACCTACATATCAAAACCCTCTATAATACCTCAGTATCGGTATTTATACATCTTTGGCTCTTCAACCATTACAATACATTACCAAAACCCTAACCCTACCGACGTTAGGTCTTCCTCTCATGTGTGTGTGTTGCTCCTCCTTCCAGTTGTCGCTCTCCTTGTGCACGCTTTCTTGCATGTGCGCGTGTTGTGTTTCCTTCCAGCTGTTACTTTTGTTTCTGTTGGCTTTATTTCCCCATGATCGTCCTTCTTTCCACTTCGGCCTGCTGCCAACAGTGGGGAATTTCAGCCAGGTATCCTTGTCCACATGGTAGATTTGTGTTATAAAATGAGATTCAAATGATTTATATTTATACAAATGTCTAAAACATAGTTTGTCGACATAAGTTAGGGTAAAACATAAGATAAGGGGTCAACAACCCTTATCTTACCCCTTTACACAAATAATAATATTTAATTCACACTTTTGCACATAAAATGAAACCCTAAGTAAGATGTCATCCCTCTAGGGGGACGTTTTGACACCTTTCCCAAGTCATTGGAAAATAAAGTGGAGGTCGTTGGGGCTTCTTGAACCTCCTCATCATGTGATAAGGTCTCTCCATGCCTCGTCCATTAAAATCATGCCAAGTGTCAATGAGAAACAACTCCATCACCACGAAACTTTATCCCTAAGTGACATCAAGCCTCCAAAAGTGACATTTTACCTCTCCTAGGAAAGTCGTTTGAGTAATAAGGGCTAGGTAAGTCCATACATGATGTATTATAGGCCTCCATAGGGAATTCATAATGATTTGGCATGTGGTCCCTTTGCATCCAACATGTGGGCTTGTTCCTCCAAAATTGTCCACCAAACAAGGTCCTGTAAAAAAATGGGTACGCCCTCCAAGGATCTCAAGTCAAAATATCATGGAAAGTGACAAACATGTCTAATAAACAAGGCACCTAAAAATGTGCATCAAAACTACCTCATCAAATTAAACAAGTTCTCAAAGACCCTATACAATTGACCAAGTTTAGGTATGGGAGGGGTGTCATAAAAGTCTTATTGGGTAGACCAAAACCCTCAAGTAGGGGATGCTCCCAAGGATGCCCTTCAAGGTCATGTATTGGATGATGAGGTGGATAGGGGTTTATACTTCATAGATCAATGAGTTTCATGAGATACAAGGGCTCGTATTATATCACTTATGGGTGCCTTTGTAGGGGGTGTGTTTCTCCTTTGTCTTCAATGCAACCTTTTTCCAATCCCATTTATTGCCATTTATTAATTAATAATTGATCCAAACATGTGTGCACTCCCAACTGTGAATCTATTAGCTTGGGGGGAAATAACATGGTGTCACTTGAAAGAAGTGGTCCACAAAGTTCCATAGGGGTAACCATCAAAGTGTTATAGCACACTAGTGTTAGTCTTTTATTCAAGCAAGATATTTATTATGTGTTTGATTTTTTGCAAACCTTCAATCATTTTAAGAGTAGTAGTCCATCGTTCTCAAGACCTATATGGGAAAGAATCTAGAAGGGCTATATTTTAAACTTTTAGCTTTTTCCGGCCACCATCCCCTTGGGCCTTCAGCCCCTTCTTCCCATGAAATGAGGTGCATGCCCTTCTTGGGTCACTAAAGTCAAACGGCCTAAAAGGGGACAATTTGATGGGAATGCAATGAGCAGAAAGTGAGAAGTATGGTTGAGAATGGTACAATAACCCCTCAAGGGACCCCCAGTTGCACCCCTTCCCCAAAATTCAACCACTTACTAAGAAATCGATGACACTCACCAAGATGAAATAGGGTCAAATGCATAATGTCCAAGTATGCATTCTATAATAAAAATCATCTTCAATACAACATGCTTAAATGCCTCAAATATTAGGGTGATTGCCTACCATAATACTTGACTTGTACCACATTGACCAAGACCCATGTGCCTTCTAGAAGCTAGTTGGTGTGGTGGATGCCCTAACGATGGATCCAAACTGTGGTGGTAGAGTGGGTTTGCATATGTGAAAGTGGACACTTCTAGTCATGTGGTCTCTCGACACTCCATGTTTGCAACCTAAGGGCATCGAGACATCATCTCCTTAGTTATCCCACAAAATGGGGATAACATCTGGATCCTACTTGGGGACATGTGCTCGTCATAGAGTGCATGAGAACCATAACATATTCTGGTAGACTTGTTCCTACATTGGAACAAAAAAATGTAAAATCTAGGGTGGTTCTATCACCCTTCATCCATATACATGAAAACCAAAAATAAAAGTAATCTAGAAAATAAAATTTTATCATTTTTTCAAAAATTTCTAAATTAAGCATGAAATCAATACGCAATTAGAGAAAAATGAAATATGAAATGCATCTAAACTAACATGAGAAATTAATATGCAAATGAAAGGAAATCAAGATGACCTACCTACTTACCTAGGGCCTTGGGGCCATGAATATCAAGCGATAGGTGATGTCAGGTGAAGTCATACAACCAGTGCAACGAGTTGATCATCTCGTCAAAGTATCTCCCCCTGTGCTTAATTATGTAAAACAAAAAAGATAATTCAAGCATGTAATGATCATGAGCATAAATAGATATATAATAAATTGTGAAATAAAATGAAGATAGATGAGTGGGAAGGAGGAAGTCGTGATGGAAAGAGAAATCATCAGCTCGGTCATGTTGCTTGAAGGTGTAACCACAAGTGTGATCAATCCATCTTTGAAGAGGGCTACCATGTGTAGATTATGGATCATATTCGTCTCTGTTAGTATGATCACTGCTTCCTGAAGACTGAGAAGATATGAGATATCCCCAAAAGACCTCATGATTTCCCTGAGAATAACGAATGAGGTAAGGGATAGGCTCAGGTCTAGAGAAACAAAAATGTGGCCTCTACATCTGTGAATCCCTATAGAAATTCCCAATATGGAAATGATTTTTCTTTGTAGAGTGAGCCTTTAATCACTCTGATATGTCCACGTCCTGGTATTCTTCCAAAATCAAGGATGAAGGTGGTTGAGATTCCTCATACAACAAGTCTGTGTCCCCAAAAATATATGCATCACAAGTCCCAAGTGATAACCAAAAATTGTCCAGAAAATGTTGTGAACGATCATCCTCGAATAGAATTTTAATCATGTCATCATCAGGTTTCCAATCATATGAATCATACACACGTGAAAAATAGTCCTTTGAAGATGACAACTCAAACCCCTTTCCTTAAGAGTTACCCTCAATGTCGTAAATGGGGTCTCTATAAAAATTGAGACGACCAAAATCTCACTTGCGTCTACATGTTTGTATGAAAGTTTCTATATTCTCATCAACCATATCCAAATATTCTTTCATAAGATAAATAGCATGACTAAAAATGACCATATCTTTGTCTTCATGTGCAGGAAGAGCAGAGGTTGGGGAAGCTTCAATGGGATCTTCAAACTCTTCATCACTGAGGTTGGTTGCTTCTTCAAATTTATGAATAGGAGGAGAGCACGACTAGACAACCTCAACTTCATCAGGAGGGAGCAAAGATAATGATGCCTCAACATGTTGCGCTTCATCAAGATTATATTTTCTCTTCATGGTCATGCTCTTACATCGCCTCTTCATCAAACGAGGCTTGATCCTTAATGTAGAGTTCTTTGTTTTCCTTTTTCAAAAGGATTTGTTTCATCCAAGGGATCCTCTAATACTTATTTACTTCCACAGTTATGCAAAAGAGTAAGATATTTAAAAGGGTCACAACTCATAGAGGCATGGATGTCTTCATCAAGTCAAAGGGCATATACAATCACTTCATCATTATCAAATGTCTCGTTTAGATCTTCAACATGAAAATCTTCATCTTCAGCTTTCTATTCTTCATTTGTTGTCTCGTCATCCATGAGAAAATCTTATCTTCATAGAGTGTCTTCAATCTCATGGAAAAAATCTTGCAAATCTTGAGTGACGGTTTACGATGCCTAAGAAATTCCTCAACAAGCTTTGTAGAAGACTGGATACTATTTTTTGGATCACATGAGTGTGCAAGAAAATTCCTTTGAATTGTTTCCAGAGAAAATACAAAAAATTTCATTAGTACATATTCATGCAATACATTTAGAATTGAGGCATACTTCATATAGTTGACGACATGGGTGACTGCTAGAGTTGGATCACCATTGAACTTTGGGAAATTTTCCCTCCATTCTATTGGGAAATGATTTGGATATCTAAGGATATTATAAACATCAATGGAAGGGTACACCTTATGGAATTCCCATGGTAAGTCCTATGAGGCCATGGTTCCATTCCTTAAATTAATACCTCAATGGAGTTGCCAAATGAGGTCAAGTCTCATCAAAGGATGGGAAAGGGGAAGCAATAAAAGGTGGGTTATTCGAAGGTGGAGTCATCATATGAGCCTTAAGAAGATATTATCAAGGGTGGAAGGGGAACGTCCTTTAAGTGGAATCGCTTGGAAATCTAGGCGAAAGCTTTGTGATAGTTTTCTAAAGCGTCATTAGGGTTCGAAAGAGGATTCAAAATCCTCCCTGACAACAATGCCAAAATTTTATTGCACAAGTTGTAGGTTGGGCAAAGCCCGAACCAAACCACAATATGGAGACAACTAAGAGAACACCTACCCATTGTCAACTCAGATAGGTATTCTTGTCACTTTAGACATGAAGTGACCACCTCAAGGGGGAAATCCTGGGTGAACCTAGAGGGAAATGACATGGAAAATGATACTTATGAATGGATTCCCCTATAGGTCAACTTGTTAGATGGAAAGAGGGTTGGAAACGAGCTTTGGTAGTAGTCAATCGTTACCAAGTCTTTGAGTACCTAAAAAGAGTGTTTATACCTGTCCGATACATAAGAAAAATCAATTGTACGAGTTATATGTTAGGTGCACAAGCAAGTTAAGATTGTTGTCCCTGTTGTTCCTAAGTTTATGTTTTAAGGCTATAAAACATACCGTCAAGGCATCCGAAAATGATTTAAAGAAAAGATTTGGAATTAAGGAATTAAAGAAAGGTCAGAGCAGATTCAGTTTCTCAACTGTCTCTATCTCTCTTCATGTTGCTCTTGGATGCTAATGTCACGTTCAATAGCAGCCCATGATCGTTCTAGTTCAGCCCTATTGGTCGATGTTTGTAAAATAGTATTAAATAAACTTAGGTCAATGTCGGTTTGATCCTAAAGGCTCGGTTCTACGTTAGGTTGTCTTCTATTAGGGACAGTCATGGATGATATAGTTTAAAAGGTTTATAAAATGGGTTTTTAATCAATTGGTTACTTCAGACTTCCAAAGATGATATCAATGAAAACAGTTTTAAAATCTATAACAGTAATGTAAAAGCACATTCAAGGTCGTTTCCTGGTTTTGTAACAATTTTGAAATTTGTAAGCAACGAAACACAATACAGGGAAATATAAGGCTTTTATCGAGAAATAATCTTATATTTCAATTAACAATGATGAAAGAAAAACAAGATTTCTAACAGAGTTAAATATTAAGGAACAGAAGGTTTTACAAGTCTTAAAATTACTAAAGTAATTTCAGAGGAAAGACTGTAATACGTTCAACATCCAAACCAATCTGAAATAATAAACAACAATGTATATAAATTCAAATTGATTTACTTGTTAGAAAAAAACACTTTAAAAGGAAAATTTAACAAAGCATGATAAACAAGGGAAGACACATAGTTACAAAGTTGCAGGATCCAGAATCTTGTTTGTGATTTATATTCCGATGAACCTCAAAACTAAATTTACAAAAAATGGCTATCTCCAAAATTTTTGAAGCCCTTGTTCTGTCTTTTGAAACTATATTTATACATTTCTATCAAAGTTTCTTGTTGGTAACTAACCAACTCCCTAATATTACAGTTACATAAAATAATGTCAACCGTTTACAATTTCTTTCAAAATTCTAATAAATAAAAACATTTTAAAAGTTTTAAATTTGCGTTGACGAACTTTCTTTCTCTGCTTCAACGCCTTGAACACATTTGCCCAAAAAGTTTACTAATATCCTGGGAGCCTTAGGTATCTCATTTGCTTCGAAAGAAAAAAGTCTTCTCTGTAAATTTGGCAACTGACTTTCTATCGTTTTCTTTGTGAATTCAACATTTTTCAACCTTAAACTTGAAGTTACTATCCACTTATTTATTTCTGTAATGTTGACCAATTTAATATTTGAAATTTCTGCTTTCCTTTCTTCGAGCTCTTCTCTTGACTTCCGCTGATGCCTGGCAATGTTGATTTCACCTAATAACCCAGAACAACCATCTGCCCCAATATTTAATGAATCTTTTTCAAAGAGATTAAAGATTCATTTACAGTCTTCGTTAATTTCTTTTGTGATTCTTTTATATTCAGCCAATTCCGATTCCCAGACTTTTATCATTATATCTCCTTTTACTTGTTCAGAAACAGATAATTTCTGATTTTTTGCAATTTCATCTTTTAATGAAGAAGTCACTGCTTTCTGAAAATTAGTCCTCGCTGCTTTTGCTTCTCTTTCTTTCTGGAACACCTGCTCCATGGACCTATTTGATTCCTGAAAATAGTTCTAGATTATTTCCAGATTACAAAATACTTTCTGTTGTTCCTCTTCTGTTTTTGCATATATCTCTGATGCTTGCGTCCTGAAATGTTCGATTTCAATTACCTGGTTAGCAATTGAAATAATCTTATTTCGCAAAAAGTTATTTTCTTCGCCCAGCTTTTGAACCTGTTCTTGAGTGACCTGTATCATGTGTTTTGCCTCATCCAAGTTTTTATTCAACTTTTTGATTTCTTGCATATCTTTGAGTCTAGCTTGTTCTAGACCCTTCTGTATTCCCCAGCCAATATTTCTTTCATTTTCCTTTAACCTGTCTTGCAACTGAATTATTTCTTGATCCTTCTGCTCGAGCATAGTTGTTAGATTTCCCACAGAATATATATTAGCTGATGTTATAGCACCCATTTTTCCTGCTAACTCTGTAGCGAATTCTCCATCCTTGAGTTTCTTCCCATCAATAATAACTCTATGCTTCTTAATCGATCCTTCTCCTACAGGATGAATTTCCTGTTTCAAAACAGCTCTTCGCTTTTTTCTGAAAAAATAATCAGATGGGGGGATTTCATCTCTTGAAATCAGCTCCAGATCACTGACGTATAGAACTCCTTCATGAGGGGTTCCGAAAGTAGACTGTAGTGGACTTAAAGATGTAATGGGGCTACCAAGTTCCTTTGAAATAGTTCCTCCAATCTTTTCTGCAATATCATCTAGAATTATTGGACTTGTTTCCAGTCCTTTTCCTTTCTCTGTCCCTGGTTCTTTTGTCTGAGATCCCCCTGTGTTTTGAGGAGATATTTTAGAATATTTCAACTTATCTTTGTCACATGACTTATTCTGAGTATCAGTTTCAAACCCTGGAGGGGTTTTTTCCTATTCTGGCAATGAAGTCGATATTTCACCTTGTAAAATCTTCGACAGGCAGCTTCGCCTATGTTTTTGAAAAGATACAAACCCAGCCTGTGAGTCAGGTGGCAAGGCCTGTACTTTGTTCTGCACTTCCTCATAAGATTTAACATCTTTGAAAGTATCATCATAAATTGAAACTTCATGTTCATATGCTTTTAAATTACAGTGTATGTAATGCCGACTAATTATTTGGTAAGGGTCGTGTTTCCTGTGCTCGATGTCTACTAGCTTAACTTCCCCCAATGACTCGGCCTCTGATTTAGAATGACCTATGTTTAATAAATTAAATTTCCCGATATGAACGGGGAAAGATGGCCATGCTTTTTTCTTAAGGGATTTTAATTCTAACCCAATACCACCTTTGGCTAACTGATGAGCCACTTCTCGGCATACCAATCTGTCTCGTAAAAACTTCGGGAGTGCGTGAGGAGGAATGGAACAACCATAAACCCTAAGATAGGAAAAAATTTCTTCAATAAACCAGTCGGCAACCGATTTGAGGCTTTCTATGACTACGTCAGAAATGCGAGGGGGTTCGCATCCAAAGAATATTTTGTGCAGAGGGATAATTACATAATGACAAACATCATAAAAAACATCTTTTGCATTTTCTTCTCAGAGAGCTGAGTGGTATTTATGAACAAGCTCTGGGCAAGAAACATTCCAACTCCAATTCATTAATGGGAAAGGAGTCATAAAACAAATGGAATCCATAATATATGCAGACATATAAAAAGACACTGGTTGTCCTTTTGACTTGGCTACTTTGTAATTCACAACCTATGATGTGGGGTTATCTGACAAAATTTTATGCCAGTTAAAGCTACGTCGTTCTGAAACTTCCTCTAGGAAAGGTGTCTAGTCTGCATGAAAGTGACAAGGATCCTTTCTCCCGAAAAGTCTACACAACATCAT
Source organism: Picea sitchensis (assembly GCA_010110895.2). Lineage (NCBI taxonomy): Eukaryota > Viridiplantae > Streptophyta > Pinopsida > Pinales > Pinaceae > Picea > Picea sitchensis. Next base: position 274,266 of record SNQJ01S0000261.1, read on the forward strand.
TGCTACATAGACCATATATTCGTTTAAGGAAGCTGTGGCATAAATCCCATGTAAATCAGCCCTAAACTTATTTTCATCCCTGGCCCATCCTTTAATCATGTCAGGGTATGTCTGGCCCGCTTCAATGCATTCTTTTCTTTGAAACTCGGCTAAAAACTCAGAATTAAAGGTGTGTTTATAATTGGGCGAAAGCTTATACATTACTTGAATGTGCTCAGGCCTGAATGAGCTAATGACAGCTCCTTGCTCGTTCAGAATGCTTCTTGTTGGGATATCCACTTTATCCAGAGCCCAGCCAATCATATCGGTATATGACACAAGTCTCGGACGTGCATCAACCTTGTGAAGCTCAGAATCGGAAATATCTCGGAGGTGATTTTCCGAATCAGGGGCTGCATATTTAAGCTCATCCTCCAGCTTTTCGGAAATTCCAGTCCACGATTTGACGGAGTGTACGCCGAGTGGAGTAGTATCAGAAATAATATCGCCTTCTTGCTGGTCTTCATTTTTTTTCGGAGCTTTTTTGGGTGCCATAGCTCTGCGTTAAGTTTGAAAACCTGTCACAGAGAGTGGATGAGTAAGCTCAACTTTAGAATGAAAATACAAACGTTTCGAACTTTTAATTTGAATATATCTTACTCATAGTGAGAATCGTACCTCTGTCACAAAATAAAAGCTCATAATGCAGAAAATATTTTCGGGGATATGTATTTAATGTGTGTACTTTGGATTTCTCGTCATTTTCGAATAAATGAGAAACATACTTAATCTGACCATGATGCATTAATGACCACTAAAAAATGATTAACTTTAAAACTGTTTAGAAAGTGGATTATTAGCGTTAATTTTGAGTTAAATTTGAAAACCTGATTTTCGGAGTTTCGACACTCTTGATGTCGAAGAAATATGTCATCGAAGAAACACGATCACCAAAATCGCGAAATCGCGATGTATTAATTTAAATTAAAATGTTTTTAGTATGTTAATTAATCGAGATTAGACCTTTTCTGGATTTCGTTAATCGGAAAATCGGGAATCGGGATTTCGGGAAATCTGATGACATGAGTTCGTGCTCTCATGGAATCGCAAATCCCGAAATCGTGAAATGGCGATGACCTGTTTCTTTTAAACACGATTTAACTTATCTTAATCAATCTCATTAATCAAAATTAATGCCAAAACAGATATAGTTAATTTCAAATGTGAATTATGAGTCGGGATTTTGGTGATCGGGATTTCGGGAAAAAGGATGACAAGAAACACGCATCTTATTGAACCGCAAATCCCGATATCGCGACGTGATTATCTTAACTTTTAAACTCTTTTAATTTGAGAATTAAGTAATTTATGTTTTAATTAAGTTTTAAAGCATCGGGAAATCGGGGTTTTGCAATTTGATTTGCATTAAAAATTTGTTTACGTCAAACCTTGAATCCCGATTTCTTTAACATTTGACTGAAAAACTCGCGAATTTAAAATTATGTTCCTTTTAAATAATTTTTTGAAAAGTGTTGGAAAATTTATATATTTGTAAACCTTTATTTGTTCTTTATTCAAAAGTAAATAAAAAGGTATTGCAAATTTCAGAAATGATGAAATTTTTCTTTGAGGAAAGTTGAAATCTTAAAAATAAAAATGTAGACTTTAGGAATGAAAAATTTAAGTTTTGTTTCAACATAGGCTCCAACTGGGGACCTCGTCTCCCTGTGGGACGAGGAGAACATGTAGACTCAGTTCCTTCATTGGGTAAATGGTGTCAAGGATTTATCTCTGATAGACTGTTTAAAGAGAAGAAAAAGAGATTATATAAAGCCTTTGAAAATCTTTTCAAAACTTCGTATTTATTTGAAACTCAGTTATAGTCTTCTTCAAAATTCTCCTTCCCGTTCCAAAATTGAGTTAGTATTGAGATGATTAGAAAAATCTTTGGAAACTCAACAGATTATTGAACATTTCAGCTTGCATCAATCGAAATAAAATTTATAATTTTTTTAAACTGGGAAGCTCTATTTTGACTTAAGATGAATATCCGGTTTTGAAAAATTGATAACTAGAATAGAGTTATTGATAAGTATGACAACCTTACAGAAACCTCAGATATTGCTTCACTGCCAGCAGGCCTGTTCAATACCCCAGTGAAGTTATCTTTCCCTTTTTACTGAATTTCCTTTCACCGCTTCGAGTGCTAATTTTATGCTCAGACATTGCTTCACTGCCAGCAGGCCTGTTCAGTACCCCGGTGAAGTTATCCATTTTTTATTTTTAGATGAGGGAAATCATTTAAATGAATTTCCTTTCATCGTCTGTAGGACTAGATGGGGGAAATCAATTATGAATTTCCTTTCACCATCTGTCTTATAGTTAGCTTATGCCTACGAAGCGGGGGCAATCAGTGATACTTAATATATCAGGGGTGGTGATCTGTGTAAAATTTTATAATAGAGATTTGTCAACTTGTTTTGGTTA
>SNQJ01S0000261.1:293111-315103 GCA_010110895.2 Picea sitchensis
TCAATTCAGCCTTAGTGCTCATTCCTTTCATGTCCACTGAATAGGACTTAACCAATTCAGTGACCTTCCTCTTGGTCCCTGTGGCTAACTGCACTAACCAAGACTTTCATGTTTACTCTTCGTTAGATGCAAACCTTCCACCACTCTAGGATCTACATAACTATGGCTAGCCCCTGAATCAATTAAAATAACAAGTGGTCGGTTGTTGATCATATCTTCCACTTAAATCATGTGTGATTGAAATTCCACTTGCTTATTGTCCAAGGCTGCGTAGATCCTCGACATTCTGCTGCCCATATCCTCCACTGTTTCAGCTTGCTGAATAGTATGTACAGTTCTCGCCTTACCATTTTTATGGGGACAATCTCTGTACTTGTGGTTTCCTTGACAACCCCAACACTGAATGGGTGTCTGTCTCTGTCTTTGTGCACCCTCCTCGGTCCTTCTCGACTCTCTAAATGATGGTTGTTCCTAACGACTGTTTCGGAAAAAGGAAGGCTTCTCTCCATTCTGCCTCTGTTCTTTCTTAAACCTCTTCTAGTCATCCCAAGCCTTCCGAAAGGTAGGCTTTTCTCTTTGATGTTTGTATAAGAATTTCTCCCTTCTTATTGTTTCTTCCATAGTCTTAGGATCATCATATTGAATATTGTCACCAATGGAAGGTGGCAATCCACTCAGATACCTCTGAATATTCACGGCCTCATCTTTGATGAATGGAACATACTTCAGTAGTTCCAGAAAACTTCGTTCATACTCATCAATGTTCATACTGCCCAACTTGAGTTCGAAGAACTCCTTCATATTTTTGTCACAGTATCTTTTAGTCAGGTATTTCTTCTCGAAATACCTCTTAAATTCCTTCCAAGTGACCTCTTTCTCTCTGATGTGTTGTACCTGCACAGACTGATCCCACCACATGGATGCTTTTCCTTTCAATTGGTACATTATAATTCTTCCCTCTGCATGGGCAGAATAATTCTACAGCTAGAAGTATTTCTTCATGCCCAACAACCAAGTTTCAACATCTTCCTCCTTCTTATTCTCTCTGACGCAGGAGCATCGTGACTAACAAAGCCAGTGTGGAGCCAGCGCATGTGTTTTTAAACACATGACACGTAATCTTGATAACTTTTTGAATTTTCATTAAAGATGAAGCGCCATATCCTTCAAAGAAACATTTATAAAGGAGCGCTTGTTGTGTTGTATCATACCTCGAGCCTTACGCTCTTGTCTGAAGTAGATAGGAGGCATTTAGTAGATTTAATGCAGTTAGATAGGATTTTAATTCCAGATTAGACAGTTTAGAGTCCGAGAGGATAAACGGATATAGACACCCTCCTTTGTATCATTGTAATAATCAAGCATTCAGAAGAGAAGAGTAAGCAGAGAATTGTATGAAGAACACTCATGTACTGATTTGAATTAATAGAAGAGAGTCTTTGATTCAAACTCATGTCTGGTGTTGTTTCTCTATGTATATTGTTTATGTGCTCATGAATGTTTGTTTCTGGTTATGCATTTGCTTTGTGTATGCTGTGCATGTGATTTCAGGGTTTGAAACTGAAATCTGAATGAGAGAGGGAATAAGTTTCAATTGTTTCTCTATCTGAGCCAGGAGATTCCTGCAAAGAGTGCAGTCCAATTCATCCACGAGGAGTGCGTTGATGAGGATCGATGGTTTAACTTTTGTTCTTGGTTGCCCAGAAGTGGAAGTGGGTCTTTGCAACTGTGCAAGGAGTGTACAGGTTGGAGGAAGAAGAAGTCTCAGTTGTTAACCTGAGTAAAGGAATTTGGAGACTGTTGTTTCCGGAGTTGCACAGAGTCTGAGTGTTCAACACTTGAAGTTGTTGAACGTCGAGCACGAGGAGTGCACACGAATCCATCTGAAGGAGTCAGAGTGGAAAAGCTCGGGAGTTTTAGCACCTTCGTAATATTGTGAAAGAGAACACAAGAGGGTTGATCAAGGAAGGGTCACGCGAAGTTGTAGGCGCAGGCTTGGAGAATAGGTCTCGGCAGAAATACTTAGCCACTTCAGAGAAATCTCAGGGAGGAGGAATTGACGGTCAATATTCACCGAGGAAAACAGAGAAATCTCGTCCGCCTTCAGATCTGGGAAATTTGCGCACGGGTTAAGCCTTAGCGTGCAGGGGAGGAGCCTGAGATTCATCGAAACTCGGCTCATCGGAGGATCAAAGTTCCAGAGACAGGAGTCTCGTGCCTAGAATCACGACTAGTGATTTCCTGAAAGGATCTCAACTGTTGATTTTAGCAGGGGTACGTGGCAAGAGATCCCAAGGATCGTGAATCAGAGAATTGGGATTTCGGAGATAGGGACTTGGCACATTGAAATTGCGATTGGCGATTTCCCGACGCAATCAGAGTCGTTGATCTGCAAGACGCGTGTCTGAGGATACAGTGGAATCGGAATTCAGCATTTCGGGGTTTCCGGGGACAGAGGAACCGTCACCCCAGGAATCGCGATATCGCGAAACGCAATATCCCGACAATCAAAGTTGTGGGCCCCAGAAGGTGTGACAAGGGACAAGTGTCATCGCACATCGGGGTTTGGAGTTTTGGAGGTCCTGTGTATATGGACAACGGGAATCACGAAATTCTGACATGCGATTTCCCGACAGCGCAAGGGCATAGTGGAGGACAGGTGGCATCGTGGATCGGGGATCGGGAATCCTTGAGGCGAGAAATTCACTACCTCACAAAGGCCAATTTCACGACGGGATAATTCCCGACAGAAGCAAGGAAGGCATCAAGTGAACATTTCATCGGGTTTCGGGAATTGTGAGACCCTAACGCAGGACTCGTGACCACGCGAGGTCCGATTTCCCGATAGGATAAAGGGAGATCACCACGAGCATTCTCTGGGTATAGAAAACTTTCGACAAGGGAGTTGAAGAGCATTTTAGCTTCTCGGGCCTAAGGAAAAGAAGGTCCTGGTGGAAGTGGACGTGTCGGTTGGTGCATGGGCATTAGTGTGGGTATCATCTACGTCAGAGTGGTATCAGAGCGAGTCTCTGTTTGTATACTTTAGACAGAGGGAGAAGAGGAAGAAAGAAGAGCGGGATTTATATCTTATTTCTGTAGCGGAGGAAAAATTTCACCATGCCGCCAAGAAGAGAAAGACAATCACCTGAACCCGAGGATAGGGAGGTGAGAAGAAGGGGCAGGCAAGTAGCTAATCCAGAGATGGAGAGGCGGATACGAGATCTTCGAGCGAGGCTGTAAGTGATGGAGACAACTCAAAGACGCGGAGTTGGTGTAGGGGATCTTAGTGATTCCGAAGTTGAAGAGGAAGCTGGATATGAAGAAGAAGTTGCAGCTGAAGATGCAACCAATAAGAAATTGATTAAATCCATTGCCAGAATGAGTTCAAAGACAAAAATGGACATTCCAACTTATGAAGGAAGTTTGGATGCAGAAGAGCTATTGGATTGGATTAGAGCTCTTGACACCTACTTCGCCTATGAGGATATCGAAGAGGACAAAAAGATAAGGCATGATGTCATGAAATTGAAAGGACATGCAGCATTATGGTGGGATGAACTTCAGGCAGATAGACGTTCCAAAGGCAAGAAAAATATCAAAAGCTGGGATCGAATTATTGCGAAGATGAAGGCAAAGTTCATCCCAAGGGATTATCAAATCACACTGTTCAGGAGGATGCAGAACTTGAGACAGAAACTAATGACAGTTAAGGAATATATCGAGGAATTCTACAGGCTCAATATCAGAGCAGGTCATCAGGAGAATGATGATGAAAAAGTAGCTAGGTATATGAATGGCTTAAGATACAATATCCAGGACGAGATGAGTATGAAAACCATCAGGACGGTGGAGGATGCATATCAGATGGCTTTGAAAGCTGAGGAAAATATGAGCCGTAAGCCAGCATAGCGAGGCTGAGGTAAGAGCCAGTTGAGAGGTAAATCAGTTGCCCAAGACAGGTTCCATAAATCTAAGGATGACTAGAAAAAGCCTCAGGCAAGAACAGAAAGAGGTGAAACCTCACAGCGAGGGCCACATGCTAAACAGAGAAGGCAGCAAAATGATCAACGAGGAGATTATGCTGATGAAAACACTCTTCCTCGTACTAGAGGTCGAGGTAGAGGAAGAGGCATAGTCATCACATGCTACACATGTGGGAAGAATGGGCACAAAGATGTTGATTGTCCAGATAGAAAGAAGGATGGAGGAGAAGCACATATTACTGAGGCACAGAGGCAAGATGCTGAAGCAGAAGACGCAGAAGACGGTAGGTCATTGATGATGCGTAAAGTTCTCTTAACACCCAAGAAGGATGTGGAAGACACAGCTCAAAGAAGCAGACTATTCATAACTGCATGCAAAACCAAAGACATGAAATGCAAAGTTATTGTGGACAGCGGAAGCACCGATAATCTCATTTCAACCGAGATGGTGGAGAAACTAGAGTTGGAGACCACTGATCACCCTAGTCCATACCAAGTTTCATGGCTACAGAAGGGACATCAGGTGAATGTCATTAAACAATGCTTAGTTGAAATTAAAATAGGAGGGTATAATGATAGGATTTTATGTGATGTCATTCCTATGAATGTTTTCCATTTACTACTGGGAAGACCATGGAAGTACGATAGAAACATGATTCATGATGGAAAAATGAATACGTATACCCTGGAGAAGAATGGGAGAACACATATGTTACTTCCGATCAAAGATAAGGAGGTAAAGTCAGAAGTGAATAACAGGGTACTTCTCATGAGTGGGAAGGAGCTTCTTACAGAAGTTAAGAAGAAAGAAGATCCACAATTCTTTGTGGTCAGAAAACCTAAAATCATTTTGACCAGCACAAGAGTGGATGATTTGCCGGAAGAAATTCAGGAACTACTTGAAGAGTTCGTTGATATTTTGGTAGACGAACTACCTCATTCGTTGCCGCCAATGAGGAGCATAAGTCATCACATAGACCTTGTACCGGGAGCTAGTTTGCCAAACAAGGTTGCGTACAGGTTGACGCCTTAGGAGAACGAGGAGGTTAAGAAGCAGGTCCAGGAGTTATTGGACAAGGGACTGGTCAGGGAAAGTTTGAGTCTGTGTGTCATTCCAACGGTACTCAGCCCAAAGAAAGATGGAGGCTGGAGAATGTGCACTGATTCCAGAGCCATTAACAAGATCACCATCAGGTACAGGTTCCCATTGCCAAGAATGGATGACTTGATGGACTGTTTAAGTGGAGCCAATTTTTTTTCAAAAGTGGATTTGAAAAGCGGGTACCATCAAATTCGCATGAGGGAGGGTGATGAGTGGAAGACAACCTTCAAGACCAATGAAGGGTTATACGAATGGCTAGTCATGCCGTTTGTCTTGACGAATGCACCAAGTACATTCATGAGGCTGATGAACGAGGTGCTGAAAGAATTCATAGGTAATTTTGTCATTGTTTATCTAGATGACATATTGATTTTCAGCAAAATGAGGGAAGAACATCTGAAGAATTTAGCTGCAGTAATGAGAAAGCTACAACAAGAGAAGTTGTTGATCAATGTGAGGAAATCTTCATTTATGAAAACAAAACTCATTTACTTGGGGTTTGTCGTATCGACAAATGAATTGAAGATGGATCCAAGTAAAGTGGATGTAATAAAGAATTGGCCATCACCAAGAAACATTTTCGAGGTGAGAAGCTTTCATGGACTGGCGAGTTTCTACAGGAAATTCATCCAAAATTTTAGCGGAATCAGTGCAGTGATGATGGACACAGTCAGGAAAAGACATAAATTTTTTCATTGGACTGAAGAAGCTGAGAAAAGATTCAATCTGTTGAAGCAGAAGATCACAGAGCAACCGGTGCTGGTGTTGTCGGATTTCCGAAAAACATTCCAGGTGAAATGTGATGCAAGTGGCTTTGCCATAGGAGCAGTCTTGAGTCAGGATGACAGACCGATTGCTTATTTCAGTGAGAAGTTGAATGAGGCAAAGGAAAAATACTCCACATATGATAAAGAATTTTATGCCATCATACAGGCATTGAAAAAATGGAGACACTATTTTATTCTAAGGGAATTCATTTTATATAGTGATAATCATGCATTGCAGTATGTAACTCAGCAGGAGAAATTAAATCAGAGGCATGTTAAATGGGTAGAATACATGCAGAATTTTACATTTGTTATCAAACATATTTCAGGTACTGCTAACAAAGTGGTTGATGCTTTGAGTAGGAAATGTTTGTTGTTGCAGGAGTTCAAAGTCAAGACTTTAGGCTTTGATGATCTCAGGGAGATGTACGCAGGTGATGCAGATTTTGCAGAGGTGTATGGAGTAGCTGAGAACCTAGTTCTCAGAGACAGAAGTCAGTGGATATATTACATGATCCAAGATGGATTGTTGTTTAGAGGCAATCAATTGTGTATTCCAAATTGCTCCATGAGGGAGAACTTGTTGAAAGAAAAGCACAGCGGAGGCTTAGCGGGGCACTTTGGCCATGAAAAAACATTTGCGAAGCTGAGTGAGTCATACTTTTGGCCAGGGATGTAGTCAGAAGTTAAAAGGTTTGTTGATAGGTGTAGAATTTGCTAACATTCTAAGGGCCGAAAGAAGAATGCGGGATTCTATCAACTGTTACCTGTACCCGACAGGCCGTGGGATGAAATCAGCGTGGATTTCATGTTGGGACTACCGAGGACGCAAAGAGGACATGATTCCATCTTTGTGGTAGTTGACATGTTTTCAAATATGGCACATTTTATCCCATGCCACAAAACTAGCGATGCGACTCACATCACAAATTTATTTTTCAAAGAGGTTGTTAGACTTCATGGCTTACCAAGAAGCATAGTTTCGGACAGGGATACCAAATTCATAGGACATTTCTGGAGGACACTCTGGAAGAAGATGGGGACTAACTTAATGTTCAGTTCTTCCTATCATCCACAGACAGATGGACAGACATAAGTGGTCAACAGAAGTCTAGAGGAGTTGCTGAGGAGTTTAGTGATGGAACACCACAGTAGCTGGGATAGCGTATTGCCACAGGCATAATTCGCTTACAATGATTCGGTGAATCGAAGCACAGGGAAAAGTCTGTTTGAGATAGTATACGGCAAACAGTAGAAAGGTGTTTCATAGCTGAGGGATTCAGAGCAAATAATGACTCAGAGTGCAAGCGCTGAAGAATTTGCAGAGGCGATGGAGGATCTTCACAACAGGGTGAAGCAATGACTGACAGAATCGAACCAGGAGTACAAGCGCAGAGAGGATTAGCATCGAAGACAACTTCAATTTGAGGTTGGTGATCTGGTTTTGGCACATCTGAGGAAGGAAAGGTTCCCAAGGGGAACATACAACAAGTTGAAAATGAAGAAAATTGGGCCATGCAGAGTCCTAAAGAAATTGGGAGAAAATGCTTACGAGATTGAATTGCCGGATGAGATTGGAATATCTCCGACATTCAATGTCTCGGACTTATATCCATATAAGACTGAGGAAGTAGGAGCTAGAAATGATGAAGATCTAGAGGTTCAGTGGTAGAAGAAAATGCCGATTGCAGAGAGACCACAGATGGAGAGTATACTTGACAAGAGGGTGAGCAAAAAGACCAGACGCAGGGAATATTATGAGTATCTAGTGAAATGGAAGAACCATCCAGTGGAAGATGCCAGATGGAAGATAGAAGCAGTGATTCAGAAGCATGAACAGACCGTGCAGGAGCTCATGGATAGGAGCCCATGAAATATTTCAAGCAGGGGAGTATGATGTAGGAGCATCACGACTACCAAAGCCAGCGTGGAGCCAGCGCATGTGTTTTTAAACACATGACACATAAGCTTGATAACTTTTTGAATTTGCATTAAAGATGAAGTGCCATATCCTTCAAAGAAACATTTATGAAGGAGCGCCTGTTGTGTTGTATCAGACCTCGAGCCTTACGCTCTTGTCTGAAGTAGATAGGAGGTATTTAGTAGATTTAATGCAGGTAGATAGGATTTTAATTCCAGATTAGACAGTTTAGAGTCCGAGAGGATAAACGGATATAGACACCCTCCTTTGTATCATTGTAATAATCAAGCATCCAGAAGAGAAGAGTAAGCAGAGAATTGTATGAAGAACACTCATGTACAGATTTGAATTAATAGAAGAGAGTTTTTTATTCAAACTCATGTCTGGTGTTGTTTCTCTGTGTATATTGTTTATGTGCTCATGAATGTTTGTTTCTAGTTATGCATTTTCTTTGTGTATGATGTGCATGTGATTTCAGGGTTTGAAACTGAAATTTGAATGAGAGAGGGAATAAGTTTCAATTGTTTCTCTATCTGATCCAGGAGATTCCTGCAAAGAGTGCAGTTGAATTCATCCACGAGGAGTGCATTGATGAGGCTCGATGGTTTAACTTTTGTTCTTGGTTGCCCAGAAGTGGAAGTGGGTCGTTGCAACTGTGCAAGGAGTGTACAGATTGGAGGAAGAAGAAGTCTCAGTTGTTAACCTGAGTAAAGGAATTTGGAGACTGTTGCTGCCGGAGTTGCACAGAGTATGAGTGTTCAACACTTGAAGTTGTTGAACGTCGAGCGCGAGGAGTGCGCACGAATCCATCTGAAGGAGTTAGAGTGGAAAATATCAGGAGGTTTAGCACCTTCGTAATATTGTGAAAGAGAACACAGGAGGGTTTATCAAGGAAGGGTCACGCGGAGTTGTAGGAGCAGGCTTGGAGAACAGGTCTCGGCAGAAATACTTAGCCACTTCAGAGAAATCTCAGGGAGGAGGAATTGACGGTCAGTATTGACCGAGGAAAACAACGAAATCTCATACACCGTCAGATCTGGGAAAGTTGTGCATGGGTTAAGCCTTAGCATGCAGGGGAGGAGCCCGAGAGTCATTAGAACTCGACTCATCGGAGGATTGGAGTTCCAAAGACAGGAGTCTCGTGCCTAGAATTACGACTAGCGATTTCCTGAAAGGATCTCAACTGTTGATTTCAGCAGGGGTATGTGGAAAGAGATCCCAAGGATCGTGAATCAAAGAATTGGGATTCCGGAGATAGGGACTTGGCATGTTGAAATCATGATTGGCGATTTCCCGACGCAATCAGAGCCATTGATCCGCAGGACGCATGTGATAGGGGACAAGTGTCGTCGCGCATCGGGGTTCACAGTTTTGGAGGTCCTGTGTATATTGACAACGGGAATAGCGAAATTCCGACATGTGATTTTCCGACAGCGCAAGGGCATAGTGGAGGACAGGTGGTATCGTGGATCGGGGATCGAGAATCCTTGAGGCGAGAAATTCACTACCTCACAAAGGCCGATTTCACGACGAGATAATTCCCGACAGAAGCAAGGAAGGCATCAAGTGAACATTTCATCAGGTTTTGGGAATTGTGAGACCCTAACGCAGGACTCGCAACCACGTGAGGTTCGATTTCCCGATAGGATAAAGGGAGATCACCACAAGCATTCTTTGGGTATAGAAAACTTCCGACAAGGGAGTTGAAGAGAATTTTAGATCTTCGGGCCTAAGGAAAAGAAGGTCCTGGTGGAAGTGGACATGCCAGTTGGCACGTGGGCATCAGTGTGGGTATCGTCTGGGTCACTCTCCATAAAATGTTGGAGGTTTAATTTTATTCATCTCTCCTTTCAATTCCTCCCTTCTAGATTTTTGATGTTTTCTGGTAGGGGACGGGCTCGAACTGCTGTGTGTCTCCCTATTCGAATTTTTTTGGGAGCGACTGTGATGTCGGCTACCACTCCTCGATCTACTTCTTCTCCCATGATTTCTGTGACTCTCTATCGTACCTGAGTCTCTTCCCCTCTCAAGTTTCTTCTCTATTATTTCCAGGCTCTTTAGGAATCTTAAGTTTAATTCCCCTTGCCGATCCCTGACTTTCATGAGCTTTCGACTATCAGCTCGGTGCTCCTTGGCCTCTCTTTGTAGCCCTTCAATGATTTTCATCATATGTCCTTCCTTATCCATCTCTTTTCCATGCCCATTAGAGTTCGATCCTTTGACTCCTAGGTTAACATCCTTTCCTTCTCGTTCATCTTCTATTTCAGGGGTAAACTACACTTTTCCCCACTCCATACTCGACGTTGATTAACTGGGGTTCTGGACTTCATTGAACTCTTCACACGCACTGTGCAATTCAATTCAAAATTGTCAGGCCATTAATCCTTTACGAACAACCACAATCGAGTAAAATAAAAGACATTTCGATTTTAAAAATATAAGTTTTCTGATCTCTCAATAGGCTCTGCGAATTTTTTGTTTTCGAAACTTCAGTTTCTCGGTACTTCGGGTTTCATAACCTTGGGTTTTCGGTACCTGGAAGTTCACTATGCAATAGTGACCTCCTACTCCCTTTTACTACAATTCCCCGAAATCCAAAATTTTGGGTTTAATTAACTCTGACCCCCACAGCACCGATGTCACCCTTAACTATGATGGGACATAGCGTGCTCCGGAAGGTCCACGTCACCTTTGGTGACGTCATTGGGGTCCCACCCCTCTTGCCTTGTCTTCACACTCACTAGCACGTGGTGTTCTTTAGGTGTCTATAGGGTTTCGTGATCCCTAACGATGTGAGTTCCGGTCCTCACGAACTTCTGATCCCCGATTGCCGATGCGCCTTTTGCCTTAGCCCTTCGCGGTTAAGCCAAGGTCCATGTGACCTCTACCCCATGACTGTAGTCAAACCTTTCGTCAGGGTTTCAGGATTTAGCATTTCAAAATGCCTGGACTTCTTGTCCCCACGATTCTCAATTCTCCGAATCCCGACTCACCGCTATACGGACAACTGGCTCCCACAATGGCGCTTCCCTCCTTTCCAGCGTGCTGACAACTGACTGCATGGTGGTACTTTCCTCTCTGTCGGGGTTTCGAACTTCACGAATCTAAAGTGCATAAACACCTTGTCACCAGGATCCCCGATATCTCGATGACTCCGATGGCTGCTACTTGTCCACATCACCGACTCCGCCGTGGCCCCATGCTACTTCCTTAGCCTGTCGGGATATCGCATTTTGCGATTTCAAGTTGCAAGATTATCCTGTCCTCAGGATCTCTGATATGCCGATTTTCGACTCTCTTCGGATCTTCTGACGCATGTCCACCCGAGATTCATGGCTATGATTTCTTCGGTGTTTCGAGACTCACAAGGTCTCGGTTCCCTCGACTTCTAAAACCCCGATGACTCCAATATCCCGATGCCTCTCCGGGTCTTCTCCTTTACCCATGAGGACTTAAACCCTGTGCAACTTCTGTCAACTCGAAAGGTTGACGGGTAATCCCAGATTGATCCTACGACTCATGATCCTCCCGAGTTTAAACTCTTGGTGTGGTCGTAACCTCCTGTGCAGTATCCAAAGGCTTTAAACCTTGTGCACATTCTCCGGATCTGATGGTTACAAGGGTTCGCCTTCCCTTCCGAATAGATCCTACGGTTCTAACACCACCCGGTGTGGAGTCCTCTCTCCCTGTAGACTCATACCACACTGGCTATGGTTTCATAACACCACCATACCTCCTGAGCTTTAAAAGAAACTGGTCAAGTATCTCCTTGATGCTTCGGAGCAACCCAGGGTCTGAAATTGGCCATTCCAGACCCAATTTCCCCTCGCATTCTCGGTCCAAAGACTGCTCCACTGGCCCATCAAGGCTCAGTGTCGAAACCTTGGCTCTGATACCAATTTGTAGTGTACCTTTTTCACAGTTCGGAGCTTACTCGCGCTCGGATACCAATTTGTACACATCTTTTTAATGATAAACACAGGCTAGTATAACCACATGCATTTAACACAATTATACACATTTAAATTACAGAGTAAAACATATCTCATTACTACTATAATTAAACATTCCATACCATTTAACAATAATTCATTTACATAGCGGAAAACATGATACATAAACAACACGGTCGTGCACAACATGATCAAAGCGTAATTCAAATACTTATCTTTTAACAGTTGTAGAAATCACCAACCAAGTGCAATCCTTCCACGAACCTCCCAGCCTTAGACCACACTGTTCATCAGCTCAACAGTGGGTCACCCCCGAGCTGGGACCGATCTCCACCCCAAGGCAAGGAATTCTAGGCTAAGCTGAGGTTATAGGGAAATAGCACAGAAATATCTGGAAAGGTTCTTCCCAAAGATGCCATATTACGCCCACTACTACCAGACTCTCATTCCCCACATGTTTGTTCCACCCGGGAGTATAGACATTCACACGCACAATCCATTGGTGCTAACCTCCTCTATGGGTCTCGGCAACAGGTGGGATCAGGAAGTCTCAGAGTCTGAAGCTGGTGCTGGACACTCTCTGGAAGAAACCGCTTCCCAACAAACTCTTTCACCTGGAAAGAGTTGCTCACAAGCCTGACAACTTCCTTCTTCCAACCACAATCACCTCCCTCACCATAAGAGAGGGAATACACCCGCTCATCATGAGCTTACTCTGGTCAATATGATACGCGCAGTCCAGCACTGCGCGGCCGCAACAGCCAATTGGGAAAAATAGACATGTGCTTCCCAAACAGGTTCAGCAATCACGAGATAGTCTTCAGGATCTGGTTTTGGGATTGTACTAGGGTAATATTGCAGAGGTCCCCCTGGTTCACGCTCATACGGTCAGGTAGAATGGAGATATCCCTCATGCGGTTCATCTCTGCGATTATATTTTCATGCACCAGGGTTGACACTTGTCACCCTGGAAACTGCATGCGTTCCCATAGCATGCATCCCTTTTGCTCGTTTTCCCTGCCAGGAACTTAGGATAAGATAATATACACATGGATCTTTTTGTAAATAATATTAAAATATTATTCCAGGCCTAAGCCCCCTAGGCTTATCCCCTAGGCTCAACACTCAGCCCCTTTTTCCCACCTTCCAGCCCCTAGTCCCTTGCCCACTCTGTGGACGCTCAGTCCCCCATCACTCATTCATCGTGGTCGGTCTACACCTGACGGTGTTTATATTTTATTGATGTGCTGCATACATAAAGATACAAAATCCAGGCCCTTGGCCTTCAACCCTTAGGCTCTCTGGCCTAATCAAACACATAAGCCTACTGGCTTATACAAAACTTGGCTCACCAGCCTATAACACATATTTACAATCTCTTTCAAATCATAGTTTACATCTGGGCTCGGCCTTGGGGACACTACATAATGACTAGTTCGGATAAACCCTGGGATGATCTCCATCACAAATCATACTTCCTCTAGAGTTAAGCAAAATCGAAGCAGGGGAATTCACCTTGACTATGACTGGAGATAGGTCTTGCCCTATCAATCCCTTGGCTACACATGAGGTTTATGCCAAGGGTAATATGGAAACTATCACTGAAACTATACCAATTAATATCTCGAGAATCCATGGCATCATTGAGAATGTTTTCATTGGAGCTGACTGTTCCCCCAAAGAGATTCAAATCTACAGAGACTTATTTAAATAATTTTGCGACGTTTTTTCTTGGTCTTATGAGGAAATTCCAGGCATCGATCCAAAAATAGTCGAACATGAAATCACAACTTATCCAGATGCTAATCCAGTTCGGCAGAAGCTTCATCCAGTTAATCCTAGGAAAGTAGCAACCATTAAGGTTGAAGTCGAGAAACTGCTCAAAGACGATTTTATCTATCCAATCCATTTGACCCAATGGGTGTCAAATCCTGTGCTGGTCAACAAGAAACAATGCACGATTAGCGTATGTACGGACTTCCATGATTCGAACAAGGCTTGTCCAAAAGATAATTTCCCCACACCATTCATTGACTAGATAATTGATGAATGTGTAGGTTGCGAGGCCTTTTCTTTCATGGATGGTTTTTCAGGATATAATCAGATACAAATCAAACCCAAAGACCAACATAAAATTTCATTCATTTCTCCATGGGGTACATTTGCCTATCATAAGATGCCTTTTGGTCTAAAAAATGCTAGAGCTACCTTCCAGCAGGCCATGTATTTTTCTTTCCATGATATCAAGCATATAGTCGAAGCCTATTTAGATGATTTAGCATCTCGATCTCGCAAGAGAACAGATCATCCCACACACCTCTGACTTATCTTTGAGCGATGTCGCTACTTCCGGATTCGCTTGAATCCAAACAAATGCATCTTTTACATAACATCAGGACGTTTGTTAGGTTTCATAGTCTCAACAATAGGGATCATGGTCAATCCTCTCAAGGTCGAGGAAATAGTTCAGTTACCTCCCCCAAACACAATCCTTTAACTTTAGAGTCTACAAGGAAAGGTGAACTTTTTGAGGCGTTTCATTGCCAACTATGCCGAGATCACAAAGGTATTTATGCGCCTACTAAATAAAGATGTTCATTTTCATTGGGATGATGTTTCTCAATGCTCCTTCGAAGCATTGAAACATGCCCTCACAACTGGCCCTCTGCTTTGGCCACCCAATTATAACAAAGATTTCTTATTGTACTTGGCTGCAGCAGTGTCAACCATGGTCAGGTGGAAGTTGTAAATAAATATCTTAAGACCATCCTACAACGAATGATCAATTCGGCCAAGTCAAATTGGCATTTGATGTTATACTCAACATTATGGGCTTACTGAACATCTGTTAAGAATGCAACCGGTTTCTCACCTTTTCAACTCATTTACGGGCTGGAAGCAGTCTTACCTATAGAATGTCAGATCCCATCCCTAAAGTTGGCATCACAGTTACTTCCAAACACTTCTCCACTAGAAGAGAGGTTATTATACCTGGAGCGACTCAATGAGCAGCATCGTGATGCGGCCCTTGCCAATGAGGCTCACAAACAAAAATTCAAGTGTTAGTATGATCGGTCTATTCGTCCTCGAATTTTTTCTTAGGCTGACCTTGTCCTGGTCTATGACCAAGATAAGGACTCCTTGGGGGCAGGCAAATTCAAACCCATCTGGTTTGGACCTTTCATCATAAAAGAGATTCTAAAAAAGGGCACTTATAGTCTAGTATACTTCGAGGGAAATGCTTTGGCGGAGCCTAGAAATGGGCTCTACCTCAAGAAGTATTACTCATAGGTAGGTCACCTTGGGTAAATTTTTGTAACATATTTATAGTCTTTGTACTATTACTTTCTGGTTTCTTTGGTTTTATGGACGTGTCATTTTTTAATGTTATCTTTTGTCACTGTGGAAGATGTCAAGTGAATCAGAGGTTTTCATTGGGTACGTAGATGACACTAGCTGACACACATTGAGGCTTGCCTCTACAGCTTGGGTAATTTTTACACCTCAGGGCCAGTTATTATCTTCAGAAGGTATATGTTTAGGCGACACCACAAACAATGTCACCGAATACAGTGGAGTTATTGAGTTTCTTCGTGACGCCCTGTCATTTGGTATCTCTCATCTACGGGTCTATTTAGATGCTCAGTTGGTTGTGTCTCATTTAAATAGAGTCTACCATGTTCATGATCTGAATTTACACTAATGATTCCTTAGGGTACGTCTCTTAGAATGAATCTTTGATTATATTACATATTTTCATGTTTATAGGAGATTAAGACAAGTTACATATACTCTAGCTAATCAAATCTTAGATTGGCATCTCGCACACATATAAAAATACATACAAATGAACATGTAAATACATTTTTAAAGGAAAATATGATCCATAAGACATAAAAAGACATAAAAATCCATATATTAATCAATAGAGTACATAGGTGGATGCAAGCGCCTCACAAAATATGACCAGTAACGAGTCATGG
Organism: Picea sitchensis; assembly: GCA_010110895.2. Classification (NCBI taxonomy): domain Eukaryota; kingdom Viridiplantae; phylum Streptophyta; class Pinopsida; order Pinales; family Pinaceae; genus Picea; species Picea sitchensis. Next base: position 308,821 of record SNQJ01S0000261.1, read on the forward strand.
GGCTTATGCCCTCAAACAATATATACAAGTAGTGCTCTCAGCACGTGAAAAGTCTAGACTAACTAAGGTCAAGGCCTGTGGGCCCTGTTGTAATGATCAACAACGTTTTCCAAATGATGAAACAGTCGGACCCACATCCATGGTGACCCCACTACTTGAGGCTACATAGATGGTTGCAGATCCTCAATATCTTCCATGGGGACTGTGCGAGTGAGCGAGATAAAAATTTTCTCAACTCGTCTCAAAACCCTCTCAGCCACATCGGCTGGAAGCTCTCCTGCTGCTGTTGGTCCCCCTGCAGCGGCGGGTGCAGCCCCTGGCCGAGGACGACGCTTGTTCCTCACATAATCTGCAGGTCTCACTGGTCCCACATATGCACATAATAGACACATATCTATCAAATAATCTAGTACAAACAAATGAAATATATAAAAAACAACATAAAAATTACATATGTTTCACAAAAAAAAAATGATGCAAACTTACCCATCTCTCCTCTCTCCTTTCCAGGAGGTATCGGTATCTTAGGATCTCTCGAGAAATCAATCCCAGCATAAGGGTAATCCTCTATGACTGGGATCTCTCGCGACAACCAAGAAAAAAAGTTATCATCAAAGGACTCATTGGTCCTTCCTCCCCCCTGTCATGGAAGTAAAACTGCCCATCTGCATATCGTAGGAAGAGAAGCCTGATGTACCCGTACCACCTCTTGAGGACTGAAACTGGGCACTCTTTCAAGGAAGAAAGAGAAAATAATGGTTCCAAACCCAAAGTTCCTCTAAGTCCGTGAACAACAGTCTGTCAGTTGTCTCTTCATACAGTCCAACAATGTGGTGCTCCAATAAAAAATCTATGCATTCAAGCATTGAACTACACAGTTCATCTATGCATGGGAAGCCTGATGCAAAGAGGCAGACCCTGTAATCCACCCGATAAGAAACACTATAGCATGTAGTGCTAAGTTAGAGATCTTACTTATCGGCACTTGTGAGCTTGTACTGTCTGTACCTGCCTCACAGTAGAGTCCAATCAACTCTGATATGTTATGCGGCCCCGAGGGAAACATACGGAAGTTGACTGGTTCCCCTCACTAAGAGAGGCCAGTCAAAAAGTATATGTTCTCAATCGTTGGCACCAACGACTTCCCCTCCAACATAAAGGCCTCTACGTCGGGATGCCAATAATCGTCCAAGGCATTCAGTAGCCTAGGTTGTGCTCACATAAAAGGACATAGAAAGAATTTTAGTAGCCCACATTGCATTAACGTAGAAACAACATTGGGGTCTTCTCTGACCAATGTACTAATCTCCTCATGCTCTCTTTCCCTCCAGTGAACATACATCCTGCAAAAAACCAAGTTCAGAAGGGTTAACCCTTGCTTTTTAAAAAATTTCCATTAAATAAAAGGTCCACGTGGGCTGTAATGATGACAGTCATGTGTACACGTGTGCAGTTTTTACTCTACCCGAGTGTAAACGCAGCCTGTCATTAGACAACCTGTGTGGACATAGGACCAACCTTTTGAGGGTCGACGCCCCCCCAAAACATGAAATTAAATGCATAAATAAAGATTTAATTTGCAAGAGGAGAGAGTTTATACTTACTTGGTCCAAATAGATGGTTGTTTCGTCCACCAAAGCTCCCAGAATCAATTCTTTTCATAAAGGGGCAGTTTTGGCTTTTAGTCAATTTCTGAATTAACAATGGTGATAATGAGCTACCAACTTCTATTTATAGAGGTATTTGGCCTTTTTTTTGGTATTTTCGGCCCCTTTTCTCATTTTTTCTAAACTGAAACTCATTTAAGATGTTTAAGGAGTTTTCTAGAGATGATCACGGGAAATATTACTTTGGGTATTTGGAAATTTTTTTGAGAGTTGGGGCATTTTAAAGGTCCTTTGGTAAAAAGTCATTTTCTCCGACTCATTTCATTTAAGTCAGGATTCCACCTCCACTTTCTTCATCTCAATGTCTTTTCCGCTTTTCCATAGGATCGATCCCACCGAGTTGTGACACAGAACCCTCATCATTTCTTTAGAAGTGTCATAATTTGGTGGTAGAGCCTACCATAACATGGATGTCCTAGGTAGATCCTGGTTGCATCATGGTGTTCATACTGTCACTAACGACTATAGGCTCGGGAGTCCTTTGTATCTTTTCCCTTGATTACGTGTTTGAGCCTCATTTGTACGATTCCTTATCACTCTTGACCTCACTCTCGGGACTCCCAAAATATAACGGGTCTTCTTTTAAGCCCTTTTCAGACCCTCTAAACATGAAAATATTTCTGAGTGATCTTGTGGCCTTAACGCTCATTAAACTAAAATTGTAAGTCACATCTATCCGGCGGTAGTTTACCCCTTTTACGATCCGGACGATCAACTATACAAACAAATGTATACTCTAGAGGCTTCAGATCTCTAGAAGAGTATTCTTAGGTATAATTTTAAGCCTTTTTCGACATGAGGGACTAAATTTATGAAAAAGGAACCCCCACAGAGTCCATAGTTAAGCTCTTTAATCTCTTTTCAGACTCCCTAAAATTGAAAATATCGTCGAGTGACCTTATTCTTTCACACTCGTTAAAATGGTCTAGAAGAACATTCCTGACGGAGTCCATAGTTAAGCTTTTTTCAGACTCTTTAAAAATGAAAAAATTGCCTAGTGATCTTGTCTTTATCACACTCATTAAAATGGTTTTGATTAGTCATCTTGTCGGTGCTAGTTTACCCCTTTTTCAAACCGACTATACTACCTTCGAGAAAGGTACCCCTGATCTGGATTATTTTCGGCACGAAATGAGAGCGGAGATATAATAAAGAAATGCATAGAGATATTGTAGATATTCAATAATATAATAGAAATGTATCAAAGATGCAACCATAAACACAAGTATACAGTAATACATGATTTCTATTAATCAAAGAAATGTACAGAGGCTGTAAAAATATAGAGTGAAAGACTCGCTAGAATGGTGGCAACTTATCTCTGAGAAGAGATGTGACGGCTACTTGCATTCACAAGAAGATGATTAAAATGAGGCTCTAAAGGCATTTTTAAAATAAACGGGAATTCCAAAATTCCTAGACATCCAAAAACCTAACCCTAGGAGATGAAGCGCCAAAAGTCATGTGGGCCCCGTTTGGGTAAGTTAGTACATCAACTTCCCGAGGTCGTAACTTTTGCATACGATCTCCGTTTTAGGCGTATGATAGCTTGTTGGAAAGGTATCATCAAGGAGATTCATTTTGGGGGATAAATTATGCCTCTAGCTATCAATTAGAACCTCTATCTAGAAAAACCTTCATTTAGGCCCTCAAAATGGCCCCGTAAGTTAAAACCTGCTAAAAATAGTAAATTGCCAAAATTGGCAGAAAACTGTTTTGAGCCAGTCAGTAAAGGTGGGTGGCCACCGATATCCACCTGGATCAACCCCATTGGAGTCTCCTTTTATGTTTTTTAGACTCTCTAAATATGAAAAACCGCCAATCTTACCATCTCTGGGCTCATTAAACTTACATCGAAGGACGTTACCATTGTGAGTTTTGTTAACCATGTTTTCATACCTGCATATTTGGTCTAATGCTGGCTCCATGTTTCTCTCAATTGAACCATCTGAAGCAAGCCCTATAGCACTTTTCCTCTGTGTCTTCACTCCTTTGGCCCCAGGAGTGATTTTTCCCGAGTGTCCTTACTTTTAACATCAGTCTTGTCCTTGTGCCTCAAACTCTTATGTTTGAGACACTCATCCCTCCTTTGTAACGTAACATTATTTTTTCAAAATTATTGAAAAAGACAAAAAATCAAATCAAATCAAATATACCCCAAAAAGAGGAAGGGAAAAGTATTTTCTTTGTATTGGCAGCACAATGAGTCGCCCTTGGATAAAGCAGATCCTTTCGTTTGTTCATTAAGATCTAGGATTTAATATGAAATTAGGAAGTTATTCTCGCTACATTGAGTTGTGTCCTCCTCCGTTTGGTTATTCTTCGAAACATATGGAGAGTTTACGTGGCCCCCTGCCTTTATGTTAATTCCATGCTGCCTGAGTCTCATCATTTGTCGTACTATTGTCCAAGGGAATTTTTTCCAAGCCTAATTTGGCCCCTCTGTAGTTTGTCTCTTTCCCTTATGTTCGGCCATCCCGAAAGTCCAATCTAGTCTTTGTTCGAAATCAATGAAGCCTTCAGTCTGATCATCAATATTCTCTAGTCCATTATCGATGTCGTCAAAGACCTCTAGGTAGTGAATTCGTACACTCATATTACACTCCTACTTGAGTTTTGAAGATTTTGAAGTTGTTTCTCGAGCTCTGAAGACCTCATCTCCAACCATCAGGCCTTATCAGCTTCTAGAAAATGGATACTATAGATGTATATCTTTTTTATTTTGAGATGTAGATCCGTTGTGTATTGCTCGCATCTACACTTTGTATAGTTATATGACATGGATCTACAGTGTATTTGATTGGTAGCCATTATTTTATTTCATTCCGAGCATGGGTATGCTCGCCTTGGTGAGACAATTGTTATTTTGCAGATGGCACCTCCCGAATTCTGGTCCCTGAGCTCACTAGTTTGGTACGTTGATAAAGATTGGTAATGTATTTTGGCCATCAGATTCTCTTCTGACCTCACACATTAGGGGGCATCTATTATATCCCTAATTTGTATGAAACATACTTACCTGACATTAGGCCATCCCATATGCCTTCTTTTCCAAGCCAGTACTGAACAACTTTGGTTAAAAAACCCTCTTTATAAAGGACCACATGCCCTGCTCCATTACTGCAAGCGTGTACACACTAGCTACTCCAATACAGCTCGCCTGTACCTACAAAAGCATGGAAAAGGGAAAGTTGTTGATGGAACACATAACTTTGTGCAAGTTAACTAAACCTTTCAACCATGCATGGCCGGTCATTCGACCAAATACCTAGCTCCTTCTAGCCTATAAAAGAAAGGGTAAGGGTCCCATTTGAAAGAAGGAAAATCATAGTAAAGAGACTATACCCAATTCATCATTACCCTTGTCCCAACCTTTAGCCATCCTTTTGCAAAGAGAAGTATAGATAAACGCAGTTGGAGGACATTTGAAGAGGAGCCCAGGACCAGTTTCGTGGAGCAGTGGTTAGCTTCATCATTGTAAGTTTTTAGTGAAGTTAATAATAACGAAGTACTTTTCCCATCCCACCATATGAGGTTTTCATTATTTATTGCGTACATGTTGATTAAATCTCCAACCCATTAATCCGTAGATTAAATACATGTGGATTTATTTGTTTATCTTTTGTGAATGCAGGTCAGCCTTGGGAGGATAGTTGCAGTCAAAGAGCGACCAAGCGTGAAGAAGGATCGATATCAAACACCAAAAATAAGGTATGTTCACTTGATCTTCTTAACTATGTATTTTCTTAAGAATAATGGGGATTATGTCAGGGGTGATGGTAAAAAGTAGGAATCTTTAGGTCTTTTTTGCATGCATGATAAAACACTAAGTGCAAGTCCGTAGGAGGGATTCCCACCCACAACAATGATGGTGGATTTATATTTGGAATCGAAAAAAAGGTGTACTCAGAGTCATAGAAAAAACAATGCATTGGGAATCACAACAACTAAAAATGTGGTTGGAGTCGCAATGGTTAGCTGGAGTCACAACACGAGGAGTACACTTGGAGTTACAACAGATTGAGTCATAGCCCAAGTAGTACAATTGGAGTTGCAGTAGTTGGATTGTGCCTGGAATTGTAACAGAGATGTATTGCAACCACTATGGAAATTTTTAGTTGTTGTATTAATCTTGTGTAACCATATTAGTACATGAAATTAACAAGTTGTCAATGTTTCATAAAATATTGCACAGGATATCTAGCTAAAGCAAGTACAAAAAAATATTATCAAGAAAGGAAGAGAGATTTAATATGGAAGAATGAGGAAATATATTCACACTACTCCAATGAGATGATGATTGATACATAGATGATGATCAATGTGATACAATGAATGAGTTGAATGCACTCATATATAGGACATAACATTCCATAATAAAAGAATGCATGCATGCATAATACAATAATAGTGATGATCTAAAATTGAAAGTCTAAAATAGAGCTAGTCAGTTAACTCCCACTAAACTAGTGTGTCAAAAATATAAATTTCTCGAAAACCCTCCATGAACATCACTATGGAGTAAAAAATGAGTCCCAACTACTAGGCCATATTAGTTACTCATGTAAAATGAAGCTAATGAACACTGAATAAAAATGAGGAAAGAGGGAAAACCA
>SNQJ01S0000261.1:315467-329938 GCA_010110895.2 Picea sitchensis
GGCTAATAACCCTAGAAGCCTTGTCGACTCAAGAAGATAATTTATATTAGGTTATTAGCCTCCAAGAGAAGAAGTCGGCCATAAATAATAATAATATATTGAACAGACACATATCCAGAAGGAGAAGTTGGCCCCAACAAATCTAGCAGAACCAATATAAATACAGGGTGCCAGTTCTCATTTGACAGCATCTCAGAATTGCAGTTCCCAGTTTGGTGCGCACTATAGTTCCAAGATTGGTGTGCATGTGTGGAGGAGAGCTGCAAGTGCAGGTGCTGCAGCTAGCAGTTTGGGTGTTGGCTTGGACTATCTCTTGGCTAGGGTTTGGACTATCTGATCAACTATTGTTGGTGCGTTATCCTTGGAGGAAGATGTGCTACTCCTTGTTTGGCTATCTAGCCTAGGGTTTGCTTCCAGAGTATTTCTCAGTCAAGGTTAAGGTGCTCGGAGGGTGGCTTAGGCCTATGGTTGGGTGATGAAGGTATCGTCAATGGTAAAATGAGCACACCATATTCTATATTCTAACAATAAGAGGAATGCATGTGGATATGTAAGGGTTGGGTTTTTTGTTAACTAGTAGTGCATTTTTATGTTAGTTGGGATGAGTTAGAGCTTTAATTAATCATTGTATCAGTTCTTGTTATGTTCTACTTCACTAGTGGTTTAGGAGATGTTATGTGAACATGAGAGAGAAAGTAGATAGATATATGAGTGTATTTGTTGGTCTATGTTTTACTCTGAATGCACTTTGAGTAGGCTTCAGACCTATGTGTATTTTAGTGTAACTAAATGAATTGAGATTAATGAATGAAGTCTAAAGCACCTTTGTCTCTGCATATTATGGATTATAGTATGAATGCATGCCAGTTCTTCATTATTATGTGTAGCACTCATATGTATGTTTTGAATGAAGGTGAAATGATTGCATGGTTTTGATTTGGATGCCTTGTATCTGTTTTATTCCTTCATGATTTTCATGAAACCTATGGTCTCTATGATTCTCATGGCATCTCGGGTGAGACCTTCTTCAATCCTTGAAGATTGAATATGTCGATGCCTATGGGGTATTTTTTGGTAAAGAATTTCAAACCATGTGTCTAAACCTCGAGCCAACAAATACTAGTATAAAAAATATGGCCTCTTGAATTAAATTCTCATACAAAATATATTGAGTCATTTCAGTAAAAGAATGGATTAGAAGCCCAACCAATTCCATTGGCAATCCATAAATTGTATGGAAAGCAATGGCACTAGCCTTCCCTTTGATAGGGAATTGGTTAGCATGGAATGTTGGTAACGGGGTAAGGGTTAGGATTGGTATAAATCCTTGGGTGGGTAGTGGATTTGATTGAAAGTTGTTGGAAGTAGTGATAAACTCTCTTCACAGAGAAGGTATTTACAACCTAGATCAAATAGCTTCTCCAAAAAAATCTACTATATGGAAATAGGATTATAAGAGGGCCAAGTATATAGGACTAGAAGACCGAGATAGGAATTCGTGGGAAGCATATGTATATAAATAATTGAGTCATGCATATATTAATGACTTAGAAGACATACTTGTCTAGCCTAAACATTTGGTAATAGGGATCTACACTACAAATCTAGGCTACAAATAAATGTATCCTTTGGATAGGTGGTAAGATGCACAATGTTAGTGGAAGGCAATCTAGAAAACTAGATCCCCTACAAAGACTAGAATTTTCATGTGGTTGGAAATTGGGAACAAATCCCCCACATGGGAAGTACTTTGGAGAAGGAGTAGATTAGGGCCACACATATGTACATTATGTAAAAGGGAAAATTAAACTATAGGTCACTTATTAATCCTCTACCACTATTCAAGGGAATTCTTGAGGGAATTCTTGATCCAGTTATAGAATTCCTTAGAAACTGGTAGAAAAATCCATAACTAAAATAATCCAAAGGCCTTCAACTTATAGAATCATGGGATATTTAGCTATCCAAGAATGTCAGAATCTTCAACGATAAGTACATTCCTCCTTTTAAGTGTGCCATCCTAAAAAAATCAAAATGTTCAAATATGAAATTTGTTTCGAAGATAATTACCTAAAGACAATAGATTCATGATCCTATAAAAAATTATGGAGTTGTTGAGCACACACTTATACTGAGAGGGTTGGGGTGTGAATCAATATAAGACAATTTTTAAAAATTTTAAACATTCATCAACCATAGGAAAACAATCACATATTGTAACATCTAGTTCTACTAATCACATTTTTATACTGACTTATTCTTTGAGGACACTTGCGAGCAAGTGATCCGATTATGGTACATTATGATTTTTGCCTTGGTTATGAGTTATGTTATATTTAGTATTGAGATTTATATGTTATTTTTCAAGATGTATATATTGACATGTATTATGATGAGTTTTCCTGAGTGTGCAGGAAACATGACAGGTTGAGGATGTTGATGGCATCAATGGACTTCCTTGGACTCTGGATTGAGTCAGGGAATGGACTTGTATTTTGGTTTGAGTATTTGATTTACACACATGAGTTTTATGATGATTTCAGTATGGATATTATGTATACAGATTATTGACATTTTTCTTTTCAGTGGATGCAGGCATGGTGACGCTTGCTAATTCGACTCACATATGGAGTAAAGGGGTCATACATAGAAACCAGACGAATGAGGGAGAGGTGTGGCAACGTCCCTGTCACATCCTACTAGCACTCTTGTTGTGACCTGAACTGAAGGTTAAGGATTACCTAGTTCGAGAGGTTCACAATGCCGAGAGGGCAGAATGATACAGTCGCTCACGAAAAATTCTAAGGGGCGCACAATAAAGCAAAATCCTTATTCCTTAGAAAATCCCTTAGTCTCTCACAAGGTCGATGAGTGGAGTGTTGAATCCAAGTGTCTGACAAACTTTCAAAATAGTTAATGACGAGTGGCACCTTGGAGCATGGAAGTGAGTCTTGAAGGACACGTCGCGTAAATAAAATGGCGAGTCAATAAAAATCTAGATGGCCTAGAAAATTTAAATGAATGCTTAGACTTTGTTAGAAAATAACATACAATTAATTATTAAATTATAAACCAGAAAACTAACAAAGAGTCTAAGTCTAAGAGGTTTGACTAAATAAAACATTAAAAGGGTTAATGGAATTTAGACTTAATAAATTTAGTAAAAGAAGAACAAGAATCAAAAGTTGGGTTGGTGCAAATGTGGGCATGAAAAATATATATATATATATATATATTTAAAAGTAAATATTTTCAATAGAGAATAGGTGGTCAACCTAGAGTTAGTATCCTAAGTCAATCAACCACTAAATCCTAACTAAAAGAAGATTCTTAATCAAACTCAAACTGAAATTTAGTTAGAGGACACAATAAAGGAGGGATTGGAGAACTAAGAGACAACTAAGAGGAAAAATAGGAACAATTTGGGGAATGTGAGGGAAAATGTTTAATTAATTAAAATAAAAATGGATTAAACATGTGCAACTTGGGGAGAGTGTGACATGTGTTGTGGGTGAATAATCCATAATTTAATTATTAAAATTGTTTATTTGTGCATGAGAGGGCATGTGTCAATGCACTTTTCCTACAAAAGAAATGGGTGAGGAAGAGAGAATGGACCCTATTGTTGGATGAATGTTATGTTGCTGAAATTTTTGACTAGTTTACTTGTGGAGAGTTGGGTTGCAAGCTTGTGCAAGAGGTGGAAGCTTCTCCTTGCGAGGACAAGTTTGTGCTACTGAGTTTCTGGTTTATTTGTGTGGCCCCTTGCGACTTAGGGGGCTAAGAGGGAAGAAGAGTACCCCTAGTGTTGGTTGGGAGGTACCAGTGAAGTCATTTGTTTTAACATGCCAAGGAGAAGGAACACACAAGGTATTAGTATAAGATCAGCCTCAAGTTCAACATTCGTTGGGTTATGATATTTTTTTTCCTTGTTAGTTATTGATAATGCAATATTGATTGTGTAAATTATTCAGTCCGATTAGGGGAAACTTTATTGTGTATGGAGTTGGTATAGATAGACTTTTATCATATTGTAAATCAAAGAGAATAAACCTTTTAATTCCTAGCTTTATACTTATTAGATGATTTGTTTATATGTTGTTCCATGAATGAATTCATGGTATGTCTAATGACGAAGTGATATAAATTGTTGTGTGTGAATCAATTCCAATAGGTACCCATATATCTAGTTGGTAAATCTATGTTTTATCATTCATGTTAATCCTGTGGAAATTAAAAAAAAAAGGCGTAACCCAAGGGTTAGAATAATAATAATAATAAAACAAGAAAAGTATCATGTATGTTCATAATTTTTGATAGCATTTCTCTGTTGAAATCTAATATATGATTTTCTTTAACAATAATTTAACTCCGGATTGATGTAATGAGCATACCCACATTTAATTTCAATTAATTTTTTTTGTTATAGCAGTGAATAAATGACTATCTTCCTCGCTGTGAATATCATCCAATGTCTTTGAAATTTATGAAAATAAGAATGCATTCGCCGTATGTGTAGAAAATTGAAAGAGAAAATACTGATTCACTTATTTATTTATATAATTGTGTTGGTTAATTAGTTTTTATTTAAAAGAAAAGAAAATAAAATTTGATACACCTTTTCTGTTGAGCCTAATTGTTCAAATTTTAACCAGTAATTACCCTCATGTAGGATGTATGTGTTATCTCATGTTCAAGACTATGATCTTGTCCCTTATTTTGAGTGCTTCCTTTAAAGTGAAGGTACAACGGGTGCTTCAGAGTCACATCCTAAATTAGCGCTACCTTGGATCTGCATTTTTCGTTACCTTATAAATACAAACTCCGTAAAGTAATACTCTATTGTTTGGATGACTGTAACCTACTTTACAGATCACGAGTGAATATTCCTGGCACAACGATAGATCCTATCACCAAATTTTATTCTTCGATTAATTTTTAATATCACGTCATTGGTGATGCTCTCGTCACTCTTCTTCTCACCCAAATATTAACAATTATGCATATCGATTCTGTGACCGGAATAACAAACTTACGTTTCATTACAGACACTTAGGTCACGATTGGCAGTGGACTTAATTTCACTGCAGTTTTGATCACAATAAAGATAACGGACTTGAGTTCCCATCAATAACAACGCTGTCCACGATATATTGGTTTCTACCATTAAATATTATTGTCGTCCAACCTTATTTATTATTAACAGTATTATTAAATTAATAATTCGACTTTTAATAATCGTAATACTAAAAGTGATTTTTAATAATTATAACAGAAAGGGTAGTGTGATAATTATATATTTGGATAAGAGTTGGGTTGATAAGTTAAATAAATCAAATTCTCGGGATAGTGAAATTTCCCGGCACAATTTTGGATTTGACAACAAAGAAGTGATTCCCAACACCTCTTTTAACTCCATATACATTTATTATTATTGGAACAAAAAATGTTTATCCATTTATAATCATTCAGTTATATGTCGTCTTAATGCTATGTAGTCAATGTGATGAGAGATTTTTTAAAAATATTCAACCTCAAAAAATTTGACTCTAACGCGCTTACGTGGAACTAGGAAGTTGGTGTGAACATTATTCTTATCTATTACTTCCTGTGGAACCTAGTGTGTGTGAAGATATTCGGCGATTTCCTTTTTACTATTCTATATTCAGTTTCAAAGGATTTATGTGTTGGATCCTCAATCTCTATCACGTGGACATTATTTGACTTAAGTATGATGTTACCAGAGATACTATGTGACGACAATAAATTGTTATGACTTTGGCACTACCGTGACTCGATGGTTCTGAATTTTAAATGAATAAGTTTTTTTTTTTCTTACAGAATGTTACTGCCTTAAGATCTTGTATTTCATCCTCGAAATTTTTTCGACTTTTCTTGATTGTAGTACATTAAAATTTGTTGTGCCATCTGTCGTAGATTGCCTTAATTTCTTGAGATTAGTATTGTTGTAAAATTTCTCTTATATTATTGATAAGTTAGACTCCTAGTTTAAAACATTAGTCCCTTATGTATGTCAAGTATCTCTTTGAAGATATAATATAATGCTTAAGTATTGTAATTAGTTGAAGAATAAATTAGTGACAATTTAATTACAATTAATCCCTATACTATCCATCAAAGTGAGACTTTAAATGGTCAAAATGAATCGAATGAATCTTGGACTTGAGTGTTGATTATGTGTCTTGAAGGTCCTAATCTTGCAGGTGTAGGATTGGACAGGTAGAAATGGTTATCCTTGCTATCTCTCGTGTGATCTGATGTTAATGATTTTACATGTTAGACTTATTAAATTACTACTTGATAAATGTATCGTAATCGTGTTGTGAAGTTGAGGTTGAGTATGAAAAATGATGTTGATTAAGACTATATAGCAAATACATGTAGTTATAAATGTATATCAATTGTCGTTTCTTATGGAATTGTCGTACTAGATAATGCGTAACCTTGTTAGTATTCAAAAAAAATATATATAGAAGAAAAAAAAACTTCGTTATTATTTCATTATATTAGCTTAACTCATGTTGTGTGCATAGGGGTTGTTACATATGGTATTAGAGCTTATTCAACTATGCGACACTGTACCCGTATGCCTTCCATAATAGTTAATGAGGTATTGCTAATACAATTTGAAATGTTTTCCTTGCAGGTGTCATGGTTAGAGGATAGAGAATGAGTAGACGTCAAGCTACGGGAGGAAGATGAATGCCACCTCCAAGTATGTCAACACTTGAGGGATCTACTCCACTGGGAGAAGGACAAACTAATGAGCAAGAGCAAGTTGCAGTGGGCGAAGTCGTGGGAATGATGAGGTATTTTTTAGAGCATGCCTGAGGCACTGATAAATCGCCTTGACCGCAATGAGGGAAGGGAGTTTGTTCCCAATGAGGGTTTGCAACACCCTCCTATGGTGATTGGTAGTGTTCATAGAGAACTCGAGAAGGTAAAATTTCCCGAGTTCATGGGTTCTACGAACGGTTTAGCCGTTGAAGCTTGGTTGGAGAATATGGCAATGTGCTTTGCATTGCATGATTATACCTCCAACATGAAGGTCCGCATGATGGTATTTCAACCGAAAGGGAGTGCACTTCTTTGGTGGAAGACACTCTTACCACAACTGAACATGGTCGTTGAAGATGTGTCATGGGAGTTGTTCGAGGAACGATTCAAAGAGAGATACCTTTCTAAAGAGTTCATTGAGCGCCAACTTAATGGATTCAATGTTTTACGACAAGGCAGTGGTACAGTACTTGAGCATGAGGCCATGTTCATGGAGTTGCTAGATACACATGCATCTGAACACTTAGAAATAAAAGGTTAACAATTTTGTGTTTGCTATCAACTTCAACATTCGTGCCGAGTTGAGAATCATGATGCCTCAGACTTTGCACGATGCAGTACATAAATCTTTTATTGCAGAAGAAGAGTTGAACAATGGGGGTCAAGGTAGGAATCCTTCAAGACAAACATGACAAACACTGCATCAAGTGTTGTAGCAACAGACACTTGTTAGGAAGACTTCTAGGCACCGTGATACAACCAAAGGACCTGTATTTTCTATCCCACGTAGACCGAATACCAGTCAGAGGACTTCGTATAGAGCACCACCGCAACAGCAACAATGTTGTCCTCAATCTTTTCTATCAAACAACTCAAGGCCTCAGAACCCTAGACCAACATATTCTTCCTCTAATACTAAGAGCATCGACCCTAAGAACATATGTTGGACTTGTGGAGACCCACACTGCCAGAGAGATTTCCCTATTGAGAAGGAAAGAGCTGTCAGATCAGCAGGACAAACTATAATGGGATATTTGGGCAAGGCCCATAAGATTCATGCAACAATTAATAACTGCCAGGCTGAGCATCAGTATACAGTGCTTGAGACTTCAAGTATGATAGTTGATCAACAGTTTAGTGTTTTGATAGATCCAGGAGCTACTAAGAGTTTTATATCTAGTGTTGCACTTAAAAGAATTAAGGTGAAGGCAATTGAACAAGATGAGTTTAGATATGTGGAAATGGCATCTGGTGCCAAGAAAAAGGTTGGAGGAAAATTTAAGGATTGTAACATTAATTTGGGTGATTTTGTCACAAGTGTAAACCTGTATGTCACAATCTTGGGATCTTACGACATTATGATTGGAATGGATTGGTTAGAATCACACGACATGACACTTAACTATAAGATTATATGATTACATTTGATTGATGATTTGGGACAGAGTAGAGTAATTGTAGGAAGAAACAAAGGAGTGTCTTCAAGATTTATTTCTTCCCTACAATTACATAAAAGTATGCGCAAGGGATGTAAGTTGTATGTTATTTTATCACTTAATGAAAAAGGTGACACAAAAAGATTGGAATACTTTCCTGTAGTGTCAGAGTTTGCCGATGTTTTTCCTGAAGAGCTACCAGGACTACTGCTAGAAAGAGAATTGGAATTCACTATAGAGTTGAAACCTGGAACAAAACCGATTGCTAGAACGCCTTATCGGATGTTGACACCATAATTGTAAGAGTTAAAAATGAATTGAAGGAATTGTTGGATTTGGGACTTATACGTCCAAGTGTATCATTGTGGGGTGCATCGGTAATTTTTTTAAGAAAGTAGGACATATCGTGGAGGATTTGCATAGATTATCGTCAGTTAAACAAATCCATGATCAAGAATCAATACCCGCTACCAATAATTGATGACTTATTTGATCAAAAGAAGGGATCGAAACGTTTTCAAAGATTAGATTTGAGATCAAGATATCATTAGTTGCAAATCAAAGAGGAAGATATCCCCAAGACCACATTTAAAACGAGATTTGGAAATTATGAATTTACTTTATTATTGTTTGGATTAACGAATGCCCCAGGTGTATTTATGAGTTTAATGAATGGGGTATTTTGTGAGTATTTGGATAAGTTCATACATGCATTTATTGACAATATATTGATTTAATCTCGGATGAGAGAGGATCATGAAAAACACCCGAGATTAGTTTTATAATGTTTAAGAGAAAACAAGTTGTACGAGAAACTGTCAAAGTGTTCTTTTTATCAGATGACGATTCATTATTTGGGACATATTATTTTGGGAGAAGGTATCGTTGTGGATCCAACAAAAGTTGACACTATTATGGAATGGATAGCACTGATGAACGTGCATGAAGTACGTAGTTTTATGGGATTAGAAAGTTACTATCGACGCTTTATCGAAGGATTTTCAAAGATAAAAAATCCAATCACAGAATTGCAGAAGAAGAGCAAGAAGTTTGTATGGTTTGAGAAATGCACAGAATCATTTCAAAAGATTAAGGAATTATTAACGACAACACTGATAATGAAGGTTGCAGATATGGACAAGGAATTCTTGGTATCCACTAATGCATCCAAGGAAGGACTGGGTGGAGTACTGATGCAAGAAGGTCAAGTTATCGCATATATTTCAAGGAAACTAAGAAGGCATGAAGAGAATTATGCAACACATGATTTGGAATTATTGGCGATCGTTTATGCCTTACGATTTTGGAGACATTACCTTATCGAATGAAAATTCGAATTAAAAACTGATCATTGTGGATTGCAACACATATTTTCTTAGAGTGACTTGAACGCACAACAAAGGCGTTGGTCGGAACTTTTAAGTGAATATGATTTCGAGATCTTGTATATCAAAGGAACAATTAACAAAGTAGCATATGCGTTGAGTCGTAGACCTTGCTTTTTCTCAGTAACACCACTACAGA
Organism: Picea sitchensis; assembly: GCA_010110895.2. NCBI lineage: Eukaryota > Viridiplantae > Streptophyta > Pinopsida > Pinales > Pinaceae > Picea > Picea sitchensis. The sequence goes on from SNQJ01S0000261.1 coordinate 325,226, forward strand.
AGAACCTTCAAGAAATGATTTTAGCATTACAGATTGATGACGACTGGTACAAGGAAGTAAAATATAATATTAGAAAAGATATGATGATGATACCTATATATGAGGGTTATTCTTTGAATAGTGACATACTTTTAAGATATAATAACAGAATTTATGTACCACCAAATGACAAATTAAGAAGGTTAATTTTGAACGAAGGTCATTGAGCGATGTATATGGCTCATACTGGAGTCACGAAGATGAAGGCATACCTTAAACCTTTATTATTTTGGAAGGGTTGAAGAAATATATAGTTAAATATGCGGCGAGATGTCTTGAATGTCACTAAGTGAAGGCTGAACATAGAAATCTAGCGGGATTGTTACAACCACATGCGCTTCCTGAATCAAAATGGGAAGTCATTACGATGGATTTCATTGTTGGATTTCCACTGACGGAAAGGAGACATGATTCTATTTTTGTGGTAGTTGACACTTTGACGAAGAATGCACACTTTATTCCAATTCGAACAACGTATCAGGCACCAGACATAGCTAGAGTTTTTGTTAGCGAGATTGTGATATTGCATGGGGTACCAAGGAAGGTAATATCTAATAGAGGAATGATATTCACAAGACTTTTTTGGACTATTTTCCAAGAGGCTTTGGGAACACAATTGAATTTTAGTACTACATATCACCCCAAAACAGATGGACAAACGAAAAGAACGAATCAAATTTTAGAGGATATGCTTCGAATATATGTGATGGATCAACATAAATGATGGGAAGATTGTTTACCATTGGTAGAGTATGTGTACAACAATAACAATTATCAGAGAACAATAAAGATGGCACCTTTTGAGTTTCTTTGCGGACGATCGTGTAGGACACCTCTGAGTTAGGATCGACTAGAGGACAAAGCCTTGGTGGGACTAGAATTGATCCAAGAAATGGAAGATCAGATGCAATCCATAAGGTAAAGGATTAAAGAAGCTCATGACCGACAAAAAAGTCATGCATATGTGCATTGTATAGACCACAACTATGAGATTGGTGACAAAGCTTTCTTGCTGGTGAAACCACACAAGAGTTCGATTAAGTTTGGAAAGGGTGCTAAAATCTCTCCAAGGTTTTTGGGACCTTTTGAAGCTGTGGAAAAGAAAGGACCCATGGCTTACCAACTAGCTTTACCTGATTCTTTGAGGCGTATGCATGATGTGTTTCATGTTTCAATTTTACATCATTAAATTTCATAGTCGTCACATGTTATTGACATGACTTCTTTATAGGTATCGAACGAGGGGGCTCTCCTAGTGGAGCCGATATGCATACTGGACTATCACACTCGACAACTACGATGAAGAATAGTCGATTAGGTCAAGGACCAGTGGGACAATTATAGTCCACATTCTGTGACGTGGGAGGACGCATATGAGATGCGTTAAAAGTTTCCTTATTTGTTTGATAGATTGGATATATAGATTAGTATCAGATACATTTATTACATTCATTATTAGATTGTAAAAACTTCAGGATGAAGTTTAAAACAAGAGGGGGTGTATGTAACATCTAGTTCTACTAATCACATTTTTACACTGACTTATTCTTTGAGGACACTTGCGAGCAAGTGATCCGGTTATGGTACATTATGATTTCTACCTTGATTATGAGTTATGCTATATTGAGTATTGAAATTTATATGTTATTTTTCAAGATGTATATATTGACAGGTATTATGATGATTTTTCCTGAGTGTGCAAGAAACATGATAGGTTAAGGATGTTGATGGCATCAACAGACTTCCTTGGACTCTGGATTGAGTCAGGCAGTGGACTTGTATTTTGGTTTGAGTATTTGATTTACATACATGTGTTTAATGATGATTTCAGTATGGATATTATGTATATGGATTATTGACATTTTCTTTGTCAGTGGATGCAGACATGGTGACGCTTGCTAATCTGACTCACATATGGAGTAAAAGGGTCATACATAGAAACTTGACGAATGAGGGAGAGGTGTGGCAGTATCCTTGTCATAGCCTACTAGCACTCCCGCCGTGACCTGAATTGAAGGTTAACGATTAACTACTTCGAGAGGTCCACGATGCCATGAGGGAAGACTGAGACAATCACTCACGAATAATTCTAAGGGGCACACAATAAGACAAAATCCTTGTTCCTTAGAAAATCTCTTAGTCTCTCACAAGGTCATTACGATGGATTTCATTGTTGGATTTCCACTAACGGAAAGGAGACATGATTCTATTTTTGTGGTAGTTGACACTTTGATGAAGAGTGCACACTTTATTCCAATTCGAACAACGTATCAGACACCAAACATAACTAGATTTTTTGTTAGTGAGATTGTGAGATTGCATAGGGTACCAAGGAAGATAATATCTGATAGAGGAATAATATTCACAAGACGTTTTTGGACTAGTTTCCAAGAGGATTTTGGAACACAATTGAAGTTTAGTACTACATATCACCCCAAAACAGATGGACAAACGGAAAGAGCGAATCAAATTTTAGAGGATATGTTTCGAATATATGCGATGGATCAACATAAACGCTGAGAAGATTTTTTACCATTGGTAGAGTATGTGTACAACAATAACAATTATCAGAGAACAATAAAGATGGCACCTTTTGAGTTTCTTTACGGACGACCGTGTAGTACACCTTTGAGTTGGGATCGATTAGAGGAAAAGGCCTTGGTGGGACTAGAATTGATCCAAGAAATGGAAGATCAAATGCAATCCATAAGGCAAAGGATTAAATAATCTCACGACCGACAAAAAAGTTATGCAGTTGTGCATCGTATAGACCGCAATTATGAGATTGGTGACAAAGTTTTCTTGCTGGTGAAACCACACAAGAGTTTGATTAAGTTTGGAAAGGGTTCTAAAATATCTCCAAGGTTTTTGGGACCTTTCAAAGTTGTGGAAAATAAAGGACCCATGGATTACCGACTAGCCTTACCTGATTCTTTGAGGCGTATGCACGATGTGTTTCATGTTTCAGTTTTACGTCATTAAATTTCATATATGTCACATGTTATTGACATGAGTTATTTGTAGGTATCGGACGAGGGGATCTCCTAGCGGAGCCGATCTGCACACTGGACCATCACACTCGACAACTACGATGACGAATAGTCGATTAGGTCAAGGTCCAGTGGGACAGTTATAGTCCACATTTTGCTACGTGGGAGGACGCATATGAGATGCATCAAAAGTTTCTTTATTTGTTTGATAGATTGGATATATAGATTAGTATCATATACATTTATTACTTTCATTATTAGATTGTACAAACTTTAGGATGAAGTTTAAAACAAGACGGGGTGTATGTAACATCTAGTTCTACTGATCACATTTTTACACCGACTTATTCTTTGAGGACACTTGCGAGTAAGTGATTTGGTTATGGTACATTATGATTTATGCCTTGATTACGAGTTATGCTATATTGAGTATTGAGATTTATATGTTATTTTTCAAGATGTATATATTGGCAGGTATTATGATGATATTTCCTGAGTGTGGAAGAAACATGATAGGTTAAGGATGTTGATGGAATCAACAAACTTCCTTGGACTCTGGATTGAGTCAGGGAGTGGACTTGTATTTTGGTTTGAGTATTTGATTTACATACATGTGTTTTATGATGATTTCAGTATGGATATTATGTATATGGATTATTGACATTTTCCTTGTCAGTGGATGAAGACATGGTGACGTTTGCTAATTCGACTCACATATGGAGTAAAAGGGTCATACACATAAACCTAACGAATGAGGGAGAGGTGTGGCAGTGTCCCTGTCATAGCCTAATAACACTCTTGTTGTGACTTGAATTGAAGGTTAACGATTAACTAGTTCGAGAGGTCCACGATGCCATGAGGGAAGACTGAGACAGTCATTCACGAATAATTCTAAGGGGCACACTGTAACACCCTGTTTCCCCCAACTTGTAAATATAACTGGACTGGCCAAGAACTATGGCAAACTCATAAATGTGAGTATGTGATGTAAATGGACCTTGAGGAAAAGGTCAATAAATGTGAATGAAATTTTGAACTTATTGCAGGACTGCTGAGAGGGAATGTGTAGAAAAAGAGACCACGATGGCGGTGGAGGGCACCTGAAAAGGTGGCATTAACTTCCACTAAGAATTAAATACCGTATTTGGACTCCACTGGCCCGGAGAACCAAAAGTGGCTCGCTAGCCCTGAAATTCAATGCCTCGCAGGTTGGTAGGCGGATGGCTTGATGAGGGATGGGACGATGAACCGCCCATCTGTAGAGACATCAGGCCTGATCAGTGCAAGGGTAATCACGCCACACACAACCTCGTGAGAGGATAAGGCGTAAGGCCGAGGCGATTGAAAGGGAATACGTGAGGGGAACTCTAGCATTATGCAGAGTGAGCGATAGCAGAGAGGAAGGATTGCAACCTTCGCTCCTGGTCACTGGTAGAGAGAGAGATGCAGTCTCAGAGCATCGTGGTCTCAGCTCGGGGGTGGATTGTGGTAAATCTGTTGGGAGTCGTTGAGCCTACGATTGGGTGGAAACGAGCACCCCTCTCAGCAGTTGCACCCACTTCTGAAGTTATATCTGATAAGTGTTTTGTTCATATTGCATCTTGAATATCATAGACTGATATATGTATATATATGCTCATAGAACTATGAAATTGTGAATGATTTTAGTGTGAGAATGTCTGTG
>SNQJ01S0000261.1:355051-367576 GCA_010110895.2 Picea sitchensis
ACAGAACTTAGTTTATTAGTAACCGTATTAAATTCATTTAAATGATCTGCAACAGACCCACCTTCTGACATCTTCATATTAAATAATCTCTTCATTAAAAATACCTTATTGGATGTCGAGGGTTTTTCATACAATTTAGCCAATTCATCCATCAAACCCTTCGTTGTCTTTTCTTTCAAAATATTAAAAGACACTGACACTTCTAGCCTCAACCATATCATTCCTAGAGCCTTTCTGTCAAGAATCTCCCATTCTTCATCCTTCATAGCCATCAGCTTCTTTGTTATTCCACCCAATGGTAGGAATAGATCCTTCTGATATAAATAATCTTCCATCTGCATCTTCCATAACTGGTAGTTTTGGCCTTTAAATTTTCGACCCTAAACTTTCCATCTTCCAACATTGCTCCCACTCGAACCAGGAACCCTCTTTTCCTGTGAGTTACCTTTCACTCTGATACCAGTTGTTAGAAAAATTTGACCGCGGAGCAATAAAATAAAACAAATGCAGAAATAAAACACAAAATATACACAATATAATAGAGACACAGATATACATGGTTCACCCAGTGTGGGATACGTCCACCAAAGAAATTTCCAGGTCCTTCCTTTATTATTATCCAGTAATCAAAGGGATACAATCTAAAACAAGCCTGGTTTAGCTTCCTCTTCTTTCTTTCACAGTCTCCTATCTCATAATACAATATTCGCTATCATCCTTAGCCGCAATACATTTCTCTCATAAAAGAGGGTTGCCTTTTAGGGAAAAAAAATCCTAACATAATTTCTACCATTAGACCTGTGACCTTATAGTGAACGATCCAGATTTACAATGAAATTACAATATACCATTACAAGGTAATTTTTCCTTCGGGGGCCCACTTGCCCCCGGACCCTGCAAAGGGGGTAACCCCCCTCTACACTCCCCCGCGTGGAAGAGTGTACATTCTTCTGGGGTGTAAAGTCTTCATGGGGTATAAACACGACTGAAAACAAAGACCTGTGAATCTGGAAGATAATTAGGCTCCACAACCAACAAATATATGATTGTTGTCCAAAACATTGTCAAAGTAAAAAGATTGTTCTCAAAATAGAAAATAACATTAATCACCGCTAAAAACTGTATTTACTGTGAGAGGAATTTGGCATCCTTTCACTATTGTCCTCTTTTTATATTTTTGTTACATCCTTAGGATTATTGGAACCTTGAGGTTGGACTACACTAATAACATGAGAACAATCATTTTTAAGATGAAGACGTGAAGACGCATATTCAGAGGACTATTTGGATGATTTGGAGGGAGTGGTCACTCCTTTTCCTTTATCTTTCTCTAGCTTGGGAACATCATTTTTTAGCCTCTTACTAGCATGAGAAGATTGTACAGGTGAAACAACATGATCAACTTGGGGATTTGGATTTTTTGGCGGTGGAGGAGGGGGTAGCAGCAAAGACGTAGTAGGCCAACCATGGTGATGAGCAACAGGTTGATGGACAATCTCTTGCCAACCATCATTGGCATGTGGTTCCAACTGCATAGACACATGAGGGGGAACACAGATACCAGAAAATTTTTGGTGTGGATGGAATGGAGGTCTCTTAATCTGGGGCTAGAGGATCCCATGGCCAACTAGGTTGAAGAACCCAACTTGAAAGAGCTGATTTAATTCTTGTGGATTAACATCGAAATGTATTGAAAACTGAGGCCTTTTATGAACCCTCTGCCAATTTCCTCTACCTCTATTTCCTCTACCATTACTGCCTCTGCTAAAGAAGCTCATCCTGAAGTAATATTCCAACATGTCATGAAAAACTCTTAACAATCCATGCACTAATACTCTACCTAAATAAAATCAAAAGGTTGGCTCTATTATTTACCGCAAAAGCACATGCAATCCATCCATCAACTTATTAAAACTCAATAAAAATTGTCATTTGAATAGGGAGTGGTAGGGCTATTGGGAAGATGAGGGGCTTATAATGTGCAAAACATGGTAGCATGATTGGGAAACGAACAACAAGTATTATTCAAGCAAATGCATATGTAACATAAATTGTATCCATATTCAACTTTTAAACACTAGTCATCAGCTTAGTTTTTTCTCTTTCGTTATTAATCCTTTATGTTTTCATCATGAATTTAAATTTCATAATAATAGAACAGGGAATGATTCAAATGTATTTGGGAAGGTGAGGGGAATATAATGAGCAAAAAATGGTATAATGAAAAGGAAAAAAATGATTACTATTCTATTATATGTAATGATATCCAAAAAAAATGCCATCACCATCAATAATATAATTGCCAAAACTTTTCTCTGTTTGGTAAGTAAAATCCAACACACGTTTGTTTTCATATCATCCCATATAAAACCCCAGGTAAGTTCCAAGACTGTCAACTGTACAAACTCCCACTTCCCTTTCTTTTTATCATCAGAGTTTTTAGGAAAGACTATTAACAAAGACATTCAACCCAATTAAAACCAGACTTCACCAATGGTGTGTGGGAGGTTGACACCACAACCTAATCCATTGACCATTCACCATACAACACTGGAATCATAACTCTAATACTTGTTGCGTAAACAGACTGGGTTTAAAACCCAGTGCAATTGGTGTTCATGTACTTTAACATGATATATTTTTTCAAAATCAACCAAAAACCCATGTGGATAATCAACAAACGAACCTAGATTTAATGCAATTAACAAACCTTCCCACTATCCGGTTATTGTCTTACAACATAAATCAAAACCAGAGTTTGAAAATTGTAATTTCCATACATAAATAGAAGAACCGAGGTCGGGGAGAACTCAAAGGTGAAACCTTCACAAAGGGTTTGTACCAAAAAACAACATTTAACCATCTCTTAACACATCACTTTCCATTGACCTCTTCAGAGACCTCTCATGGAGGCCGCAAGGAAAATACACCATACATCTAACAAACATTTGAGAGGTAGTTGGAAGGAGCTACAAATATCCCATGATTGGGTAATATTATTAAGCAAACAACTACTTTTTGTTTCACAGAGAACAAAAAACCTTGAATTTTAATGACCAGAGATGAGTGAAACCCGAACAATAATTGTCATAATTATTTGCTAACATGCTTAGCAACAGATCAACACACATTCTAGACACAATGTCATCCAAATAGAAAGGAAATTTTGACCATTAATTAGCTTGAACACTTAAATGTCAACAAGGAGAAACTCCACTTTAAATGCCATTACGCAGTTGATACCCTCATGCATTCATTAAAACTTCGAAAAAACACAGTCTGTAATCAAATATAAGAGCCAACCTCATGAATTTATTCTTAGCGGAGTTATATTTCATGAATGGAGAGGTGAGAGCTATCATACATGTATGCAAAATGCTAGAAACCCAATAATCACGACTATTTTTTCCAAGGCCGAGCAAAACGGAGGCAGCACCAGCGAAAGCAATCAACCAAATGTGAACCAAGTGAGGGTGGCAACCTCGAGGTAGGGTTAGAGCAACGTGCAGTAATTTCACGTCATATCTTACATTAATTCCATCAACCATAGTCAATTACAAGCGCACCAACGCCTCCATCGCATAATTCACTATAGTTACCAAATAACAATTCAATACAAAGTCGGATTTTCCATCTTACATAACCCCTAAGTTTTATGTATGCACTTAACACTTAGCACAAGGTATATCATATGTCCCACATTCATTGCTAGGGAAGCATTGCCACCCTTCAAAATTAACCAATGTCCATGATAATAACAAGAATTCATAAGTGCAATATGTCGTAACCATATACATCCCATGCTTGGATTTTTAATCAACTAAAAAAAAATTTCAAAACATATATGCAGCAGAATAAACCAAGATGCTCATTAAAAAACACCTTTTCCCTTTCCTCTTTAAATTAAATTGCCAATAAACCTATCATCCGCCCATTTCGCTTGGAAAGCAGTTTCGATTCAAACTGTAGAGTCATTTTTTCAAAATAGACATGAGCACATAAAAAGATGAGGCATCCTTCATCATTATTATTCACATAATGGGGTCCTGCCTATTTAGTATATTATTATATATATATAAGTATTAAGTCATTTCAACCAATTTGCATGCAGGGATTCCATGTTACGCTTTTGGGCATCAACAAACTCATTTGTGCCTTGGATGAAATAAAGAAGCTTAGGAAAAAGAATTTGAAACAAAAGGAACATTTGTAGAAATATGAATAAGAGGATCGTGATTAAAAAGAAAAAATGTCACAAAGCCTTGAATAAATCTAAAATGCTATCATGAACCTAAAGGTTCAATTAGAAGAGGCAAGAAGGATTGAATAAGTGGTGAGAATCTAGCTGAAGGAAAAGGAAGAAAACTACCAAAAGCTAGAATTTGAAATTATTTCTTTAAGAAGGGAACTAGAGAAAACAACTATTAAGTTGAGTAGAAGCTTGAAGTTTGAAAAGAGTATTGAAACCTTAGATGATATCATCAATTGTAAAATATCTCCATTCATTCATTCTGGTCTTGGTTATGATAAGATTGATGACCACCATACAAGATTCAAAAGCTACAGAGCCAACAAAGAAAGTAAATGAAGAAAAACCTAAAATCTATGTTGATGTCCTCAAATGATTCATAAAAAATGAAGGGAACAGGAAGAAAGAGAATGATGTCCCGCAGAAACCTGACCTTCCTCAAGGACAACAAGGGTGAATTCAGAATATCTTTTCCACCAAGGTGGTCTCGCACAACTCGCTTTGAAAAACACACTACAGGTATTGGGTCCTGACTGCTGAGCAAGATGGGTTATATCGGAGCAGGACTTGGAAAGAACGGACAGGGTATTGTTGTTCCTATTACTCCTGAGATGAAATCACCAAGAATGGGTCTTGGATATGATGTTGTTGTTGCATTCCTACCTACACCTAGCCTTGCTACAACCATGGAAGTTTTATTTTGTGCAGGTGGAATTCAAACTGGTTTTCTAGAAGAACAACCTATTGTTTATGGTGTTGAACATATTGATGAGTTTCCTATTCCTCACATGCCATAATTTAAGAATGTTGTTGATCTACCAGGTTTTTATGCTCTTGTAAGTGAACTTGACCTTGAGCCTACTTCCTCTGATCAACTAGCACAAAAATATATGCCCTAGTATCATCCTTGCCATAAAAATCGAAAGAATGGAAATCATGCTTTCAGATATTTTCAAAATAGACATGAAAGACAGAATTGTGGATCAGTGTCGACTACTAAGATATATTGTGGTTGGATTGATGGGTGGTCACGGAATCATTTGACCAGATGTTTGAGGACTTCATATCATTATGTATCATTAGTTTTACAGTCGTGAAACATTACTCTTGCTTACCAATGATTTCCTTGGAAGTGGTCGACCGAGGATCGACCCAACATGCCAGTCGACTGGGTTGTCTGTCGACTATAATTTTCAATAAGAACTNTTGAAACAAAAGGAGCATTTGTAGAAATATGAATAAGAGGATCATGATTAAAAAGAAAAAATGTCACAAAGCCTTGAATAAATCTAAAATACTATCATGAACCTAAAGGTTCAATTAGAAGAGGCAAGAAGGATTGAAGAAGTGGTGAGAATCTAGCTGAAGGAAAAGGAAGAAAACTACCAAAAGCTAGAATTTGAAATTATTTCTTTAAGAAGGGAACTAGAGAAAACAACTATTAAGTTGAGTAGAAGCTTGAAGTTTGAAAAGAGTACTGAAACCTTAGATGATATCATCAATTGTAAAATATCACCATTCATTCATTCTGGTCTTGGTTATGATAAGATTGATGGCCACCATACAAGATTCAAAAGCTACAGAGCCAACAAAGAAAGTAAATGAAGAAAAACCTAAAAGTTGTGTTGATGTCATCAAATGCTCCATAAAAAATGAAGGGAACGGGAAGAAAGAGAATGATGTCCCGCAGAAAACTAACCTTCCTCAAGGACAACAAGGGTGAATTCAGAATATCTTTTCCACCAAGGTGGTCTCGCACAACTCGCTTTGAAAAACACATTATAGGTATTGGGTCCTGACTGTTGAGCAAGATGGGCTATATCGGAGCAGGACTTGGAAAGAATGGACAGGGTATTGTTGTTCCTATTACTCCTAAGATGAAATCACCAAGAATGGGTCTTGGATATGATGTTTTTGTTTCATCCCTACCTACACCTGGCCTTGCTACAACCATGGAAGTTTTATTTTGTGCAGGTGGAATTCAGACTGGTTTTTTAGAAGAACAACCTATTGTTTATGGTGTTGAACATATTGATGAGCTGCCTATTTCTCACATGCCATAATTTAAGCATGTTGTTGATCTACCAGGTTTTTATACTCTTGTAAGTGAACTTGACCTTAAGCCTACTTCCTCTGATCAACTAGCACAAAAATATATGCCCTAGTATCATCCTCGCCATAAAAATCGAAAGAATGGAAATCATGCTTTCATATATTTTCAAAAGAGACATGAAAGACAAAATTGTGGATCAGTGTCGACTACTAAGATATATTGTGGTTGGATTGATGGATGGTCATGGAATCATGTGACCAGATGTTTGAGGACTTCATATCATTGTGTATCATCAGTTGTACAGTCATGAGACATTACTCTTGCTTACCAATGATTGCCTTGGAAGTGGTCAACCGAGGATCGACCCAACATGCCAGTCGACTGGAGTTTCGACTGGGTTGTCCGTCGACTATAATTTTCAATAAGAACTATTGTTGCTACTTATTGATCCCTCAAGGGGGGGGGTACTTGAAGATGTTTATATGCAAACACAGTTGATGTATTTTTTTGAATCAATTGTTTCTTGCTTAATAAACTTGGATTTGTTGAGACCGACCAAAACATGTTTGACTGTTGTTGGAGATATACTATAGCTTATGTTGGATACAGAGACTGTATGGATTGACAGAGACTAATTATATTACGTTGTTGGTGATAATGACCATACCTCTTCAAGAGTGTTTCTTTAACTTGTTTGAGTAGTTTTTACAGTCAGAAAAAATCAAGGGACGTGCAATTGGGATTAATATCCATCTCATCTAGACACTAAGTGCTTAAGGAAAAGTACAAGCTCAGGGGGAGCATCCCTTTTCCATTGATGTCAAAGGGGGAGTGTTTCAGACAGAGGGAGAGTTGCAAATAGGGGGGAAATTGAGTTGCAAATAGGGGGAAAATTATTTCTATTCATGTTGTACTATGTGTTTCATTAAGGATTGCCATCAATGACAAAGGGGGGTATTGTTGTAATTATTTCCATTGATGTCAAAGGATTAATGTTGTCATTAATGTCATCTTACAACTTTACAAATACATATAGCATTTCTAAGATTAATTTATATATAGATTTACAAGTATATTAAAAAAAGGGGTGCATGTGAAAAATTGAAAATTGAAATAGTGGTTTCAAACCCATGGGTTTGGAAGCCCATGGTATTTTCCCATGGTATTTGGAAAGTGAAATAAAAAAAGGGAACTAATTATTTAATTAATGGATGTTGTGTATTTTTGAATTAACATAAAGTATAAAGTATGAATGGTTATTATAAAGTATAAAAAGAGAAAGTATGGGGGTAAAAAATGTAATAACATTTGAAGAATTTGATGAACAAAGATTGGATATCATTCCAAAAGGTGAGAGTTGTGAAATCAATTTCAGTTCAGTTTATCATTTTCACTATAATTTATTTTATAGGACATTTCAGACCATGAAATTTTGTGGATATGGAGGCGATATCTCTAGGTACATGTGGTTAAAATGTTAGATGCTTTTTCATTATGCTTTCAAAGATATTCCCTGTGGAAGTTAGGGTTCTTGAATGCTCCTGAAATTATTTTCAGACAGGTCAATTTTTCATTTTCTCTATAACTTATTTTTTGGGATGTTTTAGACCTTGAAACTTTGAGGAGACATACGAACGATATCTAGGTACATGTGGTTAAAATTTTTGATGTTGTTTCGTTGTACTCTCTAATATATTCCCTGTGGAAGTTAGGGTTTTCGAATATTCCTAAAATCAGTTTCAAATAGGTCAGTTTGGCATTTTCACTATAACTTATTTTATGGGAATTTTCAAACTATGAAATTTTTAGGGCTCTGAGGAGACATATCAAGGTAACTTAGGTAAAATTTCGTAATCGGATTTGTAAAATTGGATATGTGGCATGTTGTACAAGTTTTTTCTTGGGAAGAGGACAAAAACAACAAGGTTTAGGAAAGTTACCATAAATTTCATTTGGAAAATCAAATTTTGGTTAGACCTAGTGAAGGAAGAAGTAACAAGCAGACTCAATGAAGGTAATGTGAATGTTATCATCTTTTGAAGTAGTTATATGTACTAAATAAGAAATTGTAACTTGAAGGTTGGTGCCACTCAAACAAAGAGATGGGTGTATCTTTCTAACTTGGATCTTAGTGGTCGAGATTGGCATCTCCAGTAGATTGGTGTCTACAAAGATTTGTAAGAGTAGGTTGGTGCCTACCAGGGTTTGTACTAGTGGGGATTGGTGTCTCCAGTAGATTGGTGTCTGTGAATATTGGTTTGTACTAGTGGAGATTGGTGTCTTCAGTAGATTGGTGTTTGTGAATATCTGTAAGAGTAAGTTGGTGCCTACCACGATTTGTACCAGTAGGGATTGGTCTCTCCAATAGGTTGGTGCCTACAAATATTTGTAACAGTAGGTTGGTTCCTACAAATAATTATAAAAAAAAGTTTTGTGGTTTTCTCCTGAAAGGGTTTCAACGTAAATCTTATGTTCCATGTTCCATGTTCACATGTGTAACGACCCCTCCATACACAACACAAGCTGAGCTAATATAACGAAATAGCAAAGTCTTTTTTTCTTCTATATTTTTTTTTGAATACTAACGAGGTTACGCATTATCTGATACGACAATTCCATAAGCAAATACAATTGATGTAATTTTATAACTACGGGTATTTGATATATATTATTAATAAACATCAATTTTCTTACTCAACCTCAACTTCAAAACACGATTACAATACATTTATCAAGTATTAATTTAATAAGTCTAACATGTAAAATAATTAACATCAGATCACATGAGAGATAGCAAGGATAACCATGTCTACCCGCCCAATCCTACACCTGGAAGGTTGGGACCTTCAAGACACATAAACAACGCTCAAGTCCAGGATTCATCTGATTGATTTTGACCATTTAAAGTCTCATGACTGGCAGCTATTCTGAGGAACATGAAGGTATCTACACCCATAACCAATCCTAGTCTATTTCAACTAAATTAACATTGTTAAGTAATAGGTAAAATTTAACAGGTTAATCTAATACACAGATGCAGGACACTATACTTCAAATAATTCCATCACAACACAAAAGGTTAAAACTCAACATATGATAACCAAATTCATTGCAATGTACAATCAAGGTTTCATCACGAAACTCAACGATAGAATTCTCAACCAATTTGGCTTGTTCTATTGATCTAACAATTTGCCAATCTATTTAATCTTATCCTCCCTTCCAATTACATGCATATAAATAATCAATTAGATAGCTCATCATTATTTATCTTAGGGAAAAATCAATTGATTTGGGTCTTATGCAATCACTAATATGACAATTATCAATGACGACAGATAATCATTAATGGTTAGTACTTAATCAATAATAAGGGTATTAATTCAACTTGTAATAATTCCTATAACATAGTAACGTAAACTTAGTATTATAACTTCATAATGAACTCAAAATTCAACTACCTAATATAAACTTTATTAGATAAAAAAAATTAATCACTTTGATGGATAGTATAGGGATTAATTGTAATTAAATTGTCACTAATTTATTCTTCAACTAATTACAATACTTAAGGATTATAATTTTTTATTACTATGAAGACACTCCTTACTAGTTCATTTGTTCCATATATCCCACCCTATATTATCCTAAATTACCAACTCTTCAAAGAGATACTTGACATACATAAGGACTAATGTTTTAAACTAGGAGTCGAATTTATCAATAATATAAGAGAAATTTTACAACAATACTAATCTCAAGAAATTAAGGCAATCTACGACAGATGGAATAACAAATTTTAATGTACTACAATCAAGAAAAATCAACAAAATTCAAGGATTAAATACAAGATCTTAAGGAGGTAACATTCCATAAGTAAAAAAAAAAACTTATTAACGTAAAATTCAAAACCATTGAATCATGGTAGTGCCAAAGTCATAACAATTTATTGTAGTCACATAGTATCACTGGTAATATCATACTTAAATCAAATAATGTCCACGTGACAAGGATTGAGGATTCAACACATAAATCCTTTGAAACTGAATATAGAATAGTAAAAAGGAAATCGCAGAATATCATCACACACACCATGTTCCACAGGAAGTAATAGATACGAATAATGTTCACACCAACTTCCTAGTTCCATGTAAGGGCGTTAACGTCAAATTTTTTTAAGGTTGAATATTTAAAAAAAATCTCTCATCACATCAACGACAGAGAGTTAAGACGGTAGATAATTGAACGATTATAAATGGATAAACAAGTTTTGGTCCAATAATAATAAATGTATCTGGTGTTAAAAGAGGTGTTGGGAATCACTTCTTCGTTGTCAAATCACAAACTGTGCTGGAAAATTTCATTATCCCGAGAATTTGATTTATTTAACTTATCAACCCAACTCTTATCCAAAGATATAATTATTAAAAATCACTTTTACTATTACAATTATTAAAAGTCGAATTATTAATTTAATAATATCGTTAATAGTAAATAAGGTTGGGCAACTATAATATTTAATGGTAGAAACCATTATATCGTGGACACCATTGTTATTGATGCGAACTCAAGTCCTCTATCATTATTGTGCTCAACACTACAGTGAAATCAAGTCCACTGCCAATTGTGACCTAAGTGTTTGTAATGAAACTTAAGTTTGTTATTTCGGTCACAGAATCAATATGTGGAAGTGTTAATATATGGGTGAGAAGAAGGGTGACCAGAGCAGCTCCAATAGCATGATCATAAACATTAATCGAAGAATAAAATTTGGTGATAGGATCTATCGTTGTGCAAAGAATATTCCCTCATGATCTTTAAAGTAGGTTACAGTCATACAAACAATAGAGTATTACTTTACGTATTTTTTATTCACAAGGTAATGGAAAATGCAGGTCCAGCATAGCACTAATTTAGGATTTTACTCTAAAGCACTCGGTGTATCTTCGCCTTAAAGGAAACACCTAAAACAAGGGACAAGATCATAATCTCAAACATGAGATAACATATACATCTCGCGTGAGGGTAATTACTCGTTAAAATTTTATTATTTATGATCATCTCTTGATCATAAGGGCTTTAAATTTGAACAATTGGGCTCAACAGAAAAGGTGTATCAATTTATTTATTTTTAAATAAAAACAATTTAACCAACATAATTATATAAATAAATAAGTGAATTGGTATTTGTTCTTTCGATTTTCTACAGATACGGCGAATGCATTCTTATTTTCATAAATTTCAAAGACATCAGACGATATTCACATCCAGGAACATAGTCATTTATTCATTGTTATAATGTAAACTAACTAAAATTAAATGTGGATATGCTCATTACATCAATCCGAAGTTAGATTATTGTTAAAGAAATTCATAGCTTAGATTTCAACAGAGAAATGCTATCAGAAATTATGAACATACAGGAATACTTTTCTTGTTTTTTTTTTTTTATTATTATTCTAACCCTTGGGCTACGCCATTTTTTTTTAATTTCCACAGGATTAACATGAATGATAAAACAAAGATTACCAACTAGATATATGGGTACCTAATGGAATTGATTCACACAACAATTTATATCACTTCGTCATTAGACATACAATGAATTCATCCATGGAACGACATATAAACAAATCATCTAATAAGTATAAATCTAGGAATTAAAAGGTTTATTCTCTTTTATTTACAATCTGGTAAAATTCTATCTATACCAATTCCATACACAACAATTTGTCCCCTAATCGGACTGAAGAATTTACACAATTAATACTACATTATCAGTAATTAAATATCAAAAAAAAATATCGTAACCCAACGAATGTTGAACTTGAGGTTGATCTTCTACTAATATCTTGTGCATGTTCCTTCTCCTTGGCCTGCTAACCAAATGACTTCATCGGTGCCTCCCATCCAACGCTAGGGTACTCTTCTTCCCCTTTATCCCTCGAGCCGCAAAGGGGCCACACAAAAAAACCAGAAACTCAGTAGCATAAACTTGTCCTTGCAAGGAGAGGCTTCCACCTCTTGCACAAGCTTGCAACCCAACTCTCCACAAGTAAACTAGTAAAAAATTTCAGTAGCATAACATTCATCCAACAATAGGGTCCATTCTCTCTTCCTCACCCATTTCTTTTGTAGGAAAAATTGCATTGACACATGTGCTCTCATGCACAAATAAACAATTTTAATAATTAAATTATGGATTATTCACCCACAACACATG
>SNQJ01S0000261.1:377949-394821 GCA_010110895.2 Picea sitchensis
TCATTAAAAATTAATTAATTAATGATTTAGGGTTTTAGGTTAGTCTCAAAAATTGCTATAAAAGAAAGGGAAAGGAAGGAAGAAAAGGAGGAGGACGGTTAGCGTAACGTTACACTACCGAATTGTGGCTTGACGGATTGCTTGTGAGGAGTTGGGTTTGTCTCAGCTGTGTTGGAGTGGTAGCTCAACCGTTGAGGCGAGTTGAGATGCTAGTCTATCTCTGGTTCTGGTGTGGCCCCTTTGCGGCTCGGGGGGCTAAGGGGGAAGGAGAGTACCCCTAGCGTTGGCTGGGAGGTACCGGTGAGTTCTCTGTGGTCGGCGAGCAGGAGCGGTAAGGAGCGCGGGTCTTCGATCGAGGCGTGGACAGCATACAAGGCAGGAACAAGGAAATAGGTACGCTCGTTAAATTTATTGAGTATGTTGCATTTAATATTAAGCTGGAAACTGTAAGATGATTTTAATGTTCTAAAAAGGCCGTTCCTGGCAATCTCGCTTGCTAGTATATTATGGAATTAAGACTAGATCTGGCATTCCCTTTTTCATTTATTGGTTTATTGGTTACGGTACTCCATCCTTGTATTGTTGTTTAAAGGTTCAAGAAGATGTGTAAATTCCCGCTAAGAAAAATGAAATGGGTTATATGTCGAAATATTAAATTGAAACCTGTTATATGTCGTAACTCATGTTCTAAAGTGGAAAGTTTAATTTAAAATGTGTTATATGTCGAATTGCATGTGTTGAAACAATAGATTGTTGGACTGGATCTAGGATGGTTGCGCTAACGCTAGAATGATAAATTCTTCCTGTGAGAGTTTTATTTATTTCGTACAACCCTTGCTAGATTTATATATCACCGTTTTTCACTTTCTTGTTTTTTTTCATTTATTTTTAATCCTGGCAAAATCCTCGGGCTCTGAGTTTAAAGGATTCGGATCACTGCCTCAATCCTTTTTCCAACCACTTAACTTATCTTTCTCTGCATTTTTGGGAGGATCAAGGCTCTGCGCATTCAGTCTATGCTCAGCACAGCAATTCTCCTTGAAACCTCTGCGATTTGTGGGCCTTGAGGGCACTTTGTGTGTTGAAAAACAAAAAACAAAAAAAAACCTTCCTGTGATTTCACTGCTTATCTCTGCGTACCCTTTCCTCAAAGCCTCTGCGAATATCCCGAAGGTTTTTGGCAGTAATACCAGCAGAGTAAATCTGTTGTTCATCAATGGGTGAGCTCTATCCTTTGCATCTCATGTCAAGTGTAGTGCTGGGTTGTTTCTGCTACGTGCTCGATCTCGTGAACCATGATCCCATCTACAAATACGTGATGTACCTCCGGCCTTGGGTTGCCAGATATCTGTGTCCCTTCTTGCTTGAAAACCGTTTTTTTCCTCTGTTGGATATCACATCTCTGCGCCCTTTCGTCTGCGTCGATTTACCCCTGACCGCGTTTTATTGATCTGAGTTTATTTGCATGCCTCTGCATGCATGGATTGTGTACCCATGGCGCGCTCTTACTGTTAACTGGTTTGCGAAATCTTCGTGCCCGTCGTTTGGACCTTAACCTTCATCGTTCTCATGTTAATTTTTTAACAGCAGTCACACGATGAACGTATGCGTGAGAAGAATCTATTGCAACCCTTGTTGACTTGAGATAAGTGTAGTGAAAGGATGCTCACAAGGTTTTAGCTACCAGTCGTAATTAATCATTGTCAAGGTACCATTATCAGAGTAGTTGTGACCATCAGTAAACAAGACTCCACTTGTCTCCTCCAGTGTTTCCAAAAATTAAATAAAATCTAAACGGACGGTGGGATTTCCCTTCAGCGACATGTTGCTCCTTTGGTTGCGCACTTGCTCAACGTCTATCACTAACTCTTTTATTGGAGTAGAAACGACTTTCAGTTATCACAGAGACAACCGATAATTATACTGTGCGATTAAGTAGCTATCCTTTCCACAATTTTAAAACCTTGACGTGCAGTTTGTAAATACTAATAATTCTACTACCCTGCCTCTGGTTAATACCCCAAACTCAATTATTATTAAAACACCAAATCAGTGAATGGAATCTCAGCATTATAGTTTAACTTAGTATAATTGGTGTCATTACTTTTTGATGCACAAAGTTAGGATGAGTGTCCTTACATCAAATTAATCCTTCCTTTAAAATCTCCATCCCTTTTATGAACCTTCTAGATTGTAAATTGTTCGAATGAATAGTTGTAGTAACATATTTTAATTAAAATCGTATTATAATAATAAAGATGAATGGTTCCATTGAAATATGAAATGATAAATTGTATATAAAAAAAAAGGGGGGCATAAAGTCTATCCATGTGTGAGTGGCTATCACTTATGGATAAGATAGGATATTATGGTACTAATAGATTAATATGGTATTCAATACATGAGTCACATTAGTCATAGAATTAAAATAAATTACTATTGGTTATAAACGAGTACCCTTACTTCACAACATAAATTGAAAGTACATATATGAAGGGATGGAATATTTGACTAATTCTTATTGCATAAGTAGTTAGACCAACGAATGGTGGGAATCCAGTTTTTATAGCTAAAAGAGAACCTCTGATCGGGTTTTGTCAATGTGATGTAAACCCCAATCCTTTCCCTGGATAGATGATATAACTAATAGATAAAAGATTCCTCATCTTCTTAATGGAGGTAATCTGGGTTATCTTGCTTTAAAGTCTGCTACTCGTATCGGCATCGAACCTGGGGCTTCAGCTTATGCTACTGGTTTAATCATGGTTGTACAGACAAGGTACATTGCTAATGAGTGAATTGTATAAATAATTTAGGAGTATTTGACCTTAAGGACTTAATAGTATGGTGGCCTTACTATATTTTAGCATTGATTCTCATGATGACTTGGTAATTAGAGTTAGTATACCTTATAGGAATCATAAGTAACCTCTTGACAACAACTTCCTTTAGATAGATAGCGATGTTATGTTTTTAATTAATGCTAGTTATATAATTATGATTTTCCTTGTTAATTTATCGTGTGTCTTATCATGAAGGTGTTGCTTAGAGTTAGTAAATGCAATGATGTTGTATCTCTAATTTAAGGAGAAGTGATGTTGATAAGACTAAATTGTGTTAACATGAATGTTATGTTATTATCTTACATATGTATTTGTCGTATTACACTGTCTTAGCGTTTTATTTCAAAAAAAAAAAATTACTACTTCTGTAATCACTTAAATTTATTTTGTATACAGAGGGACCGTTACAAATGACCTTCGTTCAAAATTAACCTTCTTAATTCGTCATGTGGTGGTACATAAATTCTGTTATTATATCTTAAAAGTATGTCACTATCCAAAGAATAACCCTCATATATAGGTATCATCATTGTATCTTTTCTAATATTATATTTTACTTCCTTGTACCAGTCTTCATCAATCTGTAACGCTAAAATCATTTCTTGAAGGTTCTTCTGTAGTGTTGTTACTGAGAAAATTCAAGGTCTTCGACTCAAAGCATATGCTACTTTGTTAATTGTTCCTTTGATATACAAGATCTTGAAATCATATTCACTTAAAAGTTCTAACCAACGCCTTTGTCGTGCGTTCAAGTCACTCTAAGAAAATATGTGTTGCAATCCACAATGATTAGTTTTTAATTTGAATTTTTGTTCGATAAGGTAATGTCTCCAAAATCGTAAGGCATAAACGATCGCCAATAATTCCAAATCATGCGTTGCATAATTATCTTCATGCCTTATTAGTTTCCTTGAAATATACGTGATAACTCGACCTTCTTGCATCAGTACTCCACCCAATCCTTCCTTGGATGTGTTAGTGGATACCAAGAATTCTGTGTCCATATCTGGAACCTTCATTATCAGTGTTGTTGTTAATAATTCCTTAAGCTTCTTAAATGATTCTGTGCATTTCTCAAACCATACAAACTTCTTACTCTTCTTCTGCAATTCTGTGATTGGATTTTCTATCTTTGAAAATCCTTCGACAAAGCGTCGATAGTAACCTGATAATCCCATAAAACTACGTACTTCATGCACGTTCATTAGTGCTATCCATTCCATAATAGCTTCAAATTTCGTTGGATCCACAGCGATACCTTCTCCCAAAATAATATGTCCCAAATAATGAATCGTCGTCTGATAAAAAGAACATTTGGCCAGTTTCCCGTACAACTTGTTTTCTCTTAAACATTATAAAACTAATCTCGGGTGTTTTTCATGCTCCTCTCTCATCCAAGAGTAAATCAATATATCGTCAATAAATGCATGTACGAACTTATCCAAATACTCACAAAATACCCCATTCATTAAACTCATAAATACACCTAGGGCATTCGTCAATCCAAACAGTAATAAAGTAAATTCATAATTTCCAAATCTCGTTTTAAATGTGGTCGTAGGGATATATTCCTCTTTGATTCGACACTGATGATATCTTGATCTCAAATATAATCTTTGAAAACGTTGTTGATCCCTTCTTTTGATCAAATAAGTCATCAATTCTTGGTAGCGGGTATTGATTCTTGATCATGGCTTTGTTTAACTAAAGATAATCTATGCAAATCCTCCACGATTTGTCCTTCTTTCTTAAAAAAAAATTTGATGCACCCCACAATGATACGCTTGGACGTATAAGTCCCAAATCCAACAATTCCTTCAATTTCATTTTTAACTCTTGCAATTATGGTGTCAACATCCGATAAGGCGTTCTAGCAATTGGTTTTGTTCCAAGTTTCAACTCTATAGTGAATTCCAATTCTCTTTCTAGCGGTAGACCTAGTAGCTCTTCAGGAAAAACATCAGCAAACTCTGACACTACAGGAAAGTATTCCAATCTTTCTGCGTCACCTTTTTCATTAAGTGCTAAAATAACATACAACTTACATCCCTTGAGCATACTTTTATGTAATTGTAGGGAAGAAATAAATCTTGAAGACACTCCTTTGTTTCTTCCTACAATTACTCTACTCTATCCCAAATCATCAATCAAACGTAATCATATAATCTTACAGTTAAGTGTCATGTCATGTGATTCTAACCAATCCATTCCAATCAAAATGTCATAAGATCCCAAGATTGTGACATATAGGTTTACACTTGTGACAAAATCACCCAAATTAATGTTACAATCCTTAAATTTTCCTCCAACCTTTTTCTTGGCACCAGATGCCATTTCCACATATCTAAACTCATCTTGTTCAATTGCCTTCACCTTAATTCTTTTAAGCGCAACACTAGATATGAAACTCTCAGTAGCTCCTGGATCTATCAAAACACTAAACTGTTGAACACTTATCATACTTGAAGTCTCAATCACTGTAGACTGATGCTCAGCCTGGCTGTTATTAACTGTTGCATGAATATTATGGCCCTTGCCCAAATATCCCACTGTAGTTTGTCCCGGTGATCTGACAACTCTTTCCTTCTCAATAGGGAAATCTCTCTGGTAGTGCGGCTCTCCACAAGTCCAACATATGTTCTTAGGGTTGATGCTCCTAGTCTTAGAGGAAGAATCTGTTAGTCTAGGGTTCTGAGGCCTCGATCTGTTCTATAGAAAAGATCTAGACTACTTCTATTGTTGAGGACAACATTGTTGTTGTTGCAGTGGTGCTCTATACGAAGTCCTCTGACTGGTATTCGGTCTAGATGGGATAGAAAATACAGGTCCTTTGGTTGTATCATGGTGCCTAAAAGTCTTCCTAACAAGTGTTTGTTGCTGCAGCACTTGATGCAGTGTTTGTCATGTTTGTCTTGAAGGATTCCTACCTTGGCCCCCATTGTTCAACTCTTCTTATGCAATAAAATATTTATGTACTACATCGTGAAAGTCCAAGGCATCATGATTCTCACCTTAGCATGAATGTTGAAGTTGATACCAAACACAAAATTGTTAACCTTTAATTTCTAAGTGTTCAGATGCATGTGTATCTAGCAACTCCATGAACATGGCCTCATGCTCAAGTATTGTACGACTGCCTTGTCGTAAAACATTGAATTCATTAAGTTGGCGCTCAATGAACTCTTCAAAAAGGTATCTCTCTCTGAATCGTTCCTCGAACAACTCCCATGAAACATCTTCAACGACCATGTTCAGTTGTGGTAAGAGTGTCTTCCACCAAAGAACTGCACTCCCTTTCAGTTGAAATACCATCATGCGGACCTTCATGTTGGAGGTATAATCGTGCAATGCAAAGCACATTGCCATATTTTCCAATCAAGCTTCAGTGGCTAAATTGTTCGTAGAACCCATGAACTCAGGAAATTTTACCTTCTCGAGTTCTCTATGAAAACTATCAATCACCATAGGAGGGTGTTACAAACCCTTGTTGGGAACAAACTCCCTTCCCTCATTGCGGTCAAGGCGATTTATCAGTGCCTCAGACATCCTCTGAAAATGACTTCATCATTCCCACAACTTCGCCCACTGCAACTTGCTCTTGCTCATTAGTTTGTCCTTCTCCCAGTGGAGCAAATCCCTCAAGTGTTGATGTACTTGGAGGTGGCATTCATCTTCCTCCCGTAGCTCGACGTCTACTCATTCTCTATCCTCTAACCATGACACCTGCAAGGAAAACATTTCAAATTGTATTAGCGATACCTCATTAACTATTAACTATAAAACAATGGAAGGCATACGGGTTCGGTGTCGCAGAGTTGAATAAGCTCTGATACCATATGTAACAACCCCTATGTACACAACACGAGTTAAGCTAATATAATGAAATAACAAATTATTTTTTTTCTTCTGTATATTTTTTTTGAATATTAACGAGGTTACACATTATCCGGTACAACAATTCCATAAGAAACAACAATTGATATACATTTATAAATACATGTATTTGATATATATTCTTAATCAGCATCATTTTTCATATTCAACATCAACTTCACAACACGATTACGATACATTTATCAAGTAGTAATTTAATAAGTCTAACATGTAAAATCATTAACACCAGATCACATGAGAGATAGCAAGGATAACCATTTCTACCTGCCCAATCCTACACCTGCAAGGTTAGGACCTTCAAGACACATAATCAACACTCAAGTCCAAGATTCATTCGATTCATTTTGACCATTTAAAGTCTCACTTTGATGGATAGTATAGGGATTAATTGTAATTAAATTGTCACTAATTTATTCTTCAACTAATTACAATACTTAAGCATTATATTATATCTTCAAAGAGATACTTGAAATACATAAGGGACTAATGTCTTAAACTAGGAGTCAGACTTATCAATAATATAAGAGAAATTTTACAACAATACTAATCTCAAGAAATTAAGGCAATCTATGACAGATGGCACAACAAATTTTAATGTACTACAATCAAGAAAAGTCGAAATTTTTTGAGGATGAAATACAAGATCTTAAGGCAGTAACATTCTGTAAGTAAAAAAAAAACTTATTAATGTAAAATTCAGAACCATGGAATCACGGTAGTGCCAAAGTCATAACAATTTATTGTAGTCACGTAGTATCTCTGGTAACATCATACTTAAATCAAATAATGTCCACGTGACAGGGATTGAGGATTCAACACAGAAATCCTTTGAAACTAAATATAGAATAGTAAAAAGGAATCGTCGAATATCTTCACACACACCAGGTTCCACATGAAGTAATAGATAAGAATAATGTTCACACCAACTTCCTAGTTCCACGTAAGGGCGTTAGAGTCAAACTTTTTAAGGTTGAATATTTTTTAAAAAACTCTCATCAAATTGACTACATAGCATTAAGACGGTATATAACTGGATGATTATAAATGGATAAACAAGTTTTGTTCCAACAATAATAAATGTATCTGGAGTTAAAAGAGGTGTTGGGAATCACTTCTTTATTGTCAAATCCAAAATTGTGCCGGAAAATTTCACTATCCCGAGAATTTGATTTATTTAACTTATCAACCCAACTCTTATCCAAAGATATAATTATCACACTACCCTTTCTGTTATAATTATTAAAAATCACTTTTAGTATTACGATTATTAAAAGTCGAATTATTAATTTAATAATACTGTTAATAGTAAATAAGGTTGGACAACAATAAGATTTAATGGTAGAAACCATTATATCATGGACAACGTTGTTATTGATGGGAACTCAAGTCCGTTATATTTATTGTGATCAAAATTGCAGTGAAATTAAGTCCACTGCTAATCGTGACCTAAGTGTTTGTAATGAAACGTAAGTTTGTTATTCCGGTCACAGAATCGATATGCATAACCATTAATATTCGGGTGAGGAGAAGGGTGACAAGAGCATCACCAATGACGTGATATTAAAAATTAATCGAAGAATAAAATTTGGTGATAGGATCTATCATTGTGCCATGAATATTCACTCATGATCTGTAAAGTAGGTTACAACCATCCAAATAATAGAGTATTACTTTACGGAGTTTGTATTCACAAGGTAACGAAAAATGTAGATCCAAGGTAGCACTAATTTAGGATTTGACTCTGAAGCACCCGTTGTACCTTAACTTTAAAGGAAACACCCAAAATAAGGGGCAAGATCATAGTCTCAAACATGAGATAACATATACATCCTACATGAGGGTAATTACTGGTTAAAATTTGAATAATTAGGCTCAACAAAAAAGGTGTATCAAATTTTCTTTTCTTTTCTTTTAAATAGAAACTAATTAACCAACACAATTATATAAATAAATAAGTGAATCGGTATTTTCTCTTTCAATTTTCTACACATACGGCAAATGCATTCTTATTTTCATAAATTTCAAAGACATTGGATGAGATTCACAGCGAGGAAGATAGTCATTTATTCACTGCTATAACACAAACTTTTAACTGAAATTAAATGTGGGTATGCTCATTACATCAATCCGGAGTTAAATTATTGTTAAAGAAAATCATATATTAGATTTCAACAGAGAAATGCTATCAGAAATTATGAACATACATGATACTTTTCTTGTCTTATGATTATTATTATTCTAACCCTTGGGTTACACCTTTTTTTTTTAATTTCCACATGATGAACATGAATGATAAAACAGAGATTTACCAACTAGATATATGGGTACCTATTGGAATTGATTCACACACAACAATTTATATCACTTTGTCATTAGACATACCATGAATTCATTCATGGAACAACATATAAACAAATCGTCTAATAAGTATAAAGCTAGGAATTAAAAGGTTTATTCTCTTTGATTTACAATATGATAAAAGTCTATCTATACCAACTCCATACACAATAAAGTTTCCCCTAATCGGACTGAATAATTTACACAATCAATATTGCATTATCAATAATTAACGAGGAAAAAAAATATTGTAACCCAACGAATGTTGAACTTGAGGCTGATCTTCTACTAATACCTTGTGTGTGTTCCTTCTCCTTGGCCTCCTAACCAAATGACTTCACTGGTACCTCCCAACCAACACTAGGGGTACTCTTCTTCCCCCTTAGCCCCCTAAGCCGCAAAGGGGCCACACAAATGAACTAGAAACTCAGTAGCACAAAATTGTCCTCGCAAGGAGAGGCTTCCACCTCTTGCACAAGCTTGCAACCCAACTCTCCACAAGTAAACTAGTCAAAAATTTCAGCAACATAACATTCATCCAACAATAGGGTCCATTCTCTCTTCCTCACTCATTTCTTTTGTAGGAAAAAGTGCATTGACACATGTCCTCTCATGCACAAATAAACAATTTTAATAATTAAATTATGGATTATTCACCCACAACACATGTCACACTCTCCCCAAGTTGCACATGTTTAATCCATTTTTATTTTAATTAATTAAACATTTTCCCTCACATTCCCCAAATTGTTCCTATTTTTCCTCTTAGTTGTCTCTTAGTTCCCCAATCCCTCCTTTATTGTGTCCTCTAACTAAATTTCAATTTGAGTTTCATTAAGAATCTTCTTTTAGTTAGGATTTAGTGGTTGATTGACTTAGGATACTAACTCTAGGTTGACCACCTATTCTCTATTGAAAAGAATTATTTTTAATTATTTTCATGCCCACATTTGCACCAAACCAACTTTCGATTCTTGTTCTTCTTTTACTAAATTTATTAAGTCTAAATTCCCTTAACCCTTTTAATGTTTTATTTAGTCAAACCTCTTAGACTTAGACTCTTTGTTAGTTTTCTGGTTTATAATTTAATAATTAATTGTATGCTATTTTCTAACAAAGTCTAAGCATTCATTTAAATTTTCTAGGCCATCTAGATTTTTATTGACTCACCATTTTATTTACACGACATGCCCTTCAAGTCTCACTTCCATGCTCCAAGGTGCCACTCATCATTAACTAGTTTGAAATTTTGTCAGACACTTGGAGTCAACACTCCACTCATCGACCTTGTGAGAGACTAAGGGATTTTCTAATGAATAAGGATTAAGCCTTATTGCGCGACCCTTAGAATTTTTTGTGAGCGACTGTATCATTCTGCCCTCTCGACATTGTGAACCTCTCGAACTAGGTAATCCTTAACCTTCAGTTGAGGTCACAATGAGAGTGCTAGTAGGATGTGACAGGGACATTGCCACACCTCTCCCTTATTCGTCTGGTTTTTGTGTATGACCCCTTTACTCCATATGTGAGTCGAATTAGCAAGCGATACCATGCCTGCATCCACTGAAAAGGAAAATGTCAATAATATGTATACATAATATCCATACTGAAATCATCATAAAACTCATGTGTGTAAATCGAATACTCAAACCAAAATACAAGTCCATTCCCTGACTCAATCTAGAGTCCAAGGAAGTTCGTTGATGCCATCAACATCCTCAACCTGTCATGTTTCCTGCACACTCAGGAAAACTCATCATAATACCTTTCAATATATACATCTTGAAAAATAACATATAAATCTCAATACTCAATATAACATAACTCATAATCAAGGAAAAAATCATAATGTACCATAACCGGATCACTTGCTCGCAAGTGTCCTCAAAGAATAAGTTAGTATAAAAATGTGATCAGTAGAACTCGATGTTACAATATGTGATTGTTTTCTTATGGTTGATGAATGTTTAAAAATTGTCTTATATTGATTCACCCCCCCCACCCCTCTTAGTATAAGTGTGTGCTCAACAACTCCATAATTTTTTATAGGATCATGAATCTATTGTCTCTAGGTAATTATCTTCGAAACAAATTTAATATTTGAACATTTTGATTTTTTTAGGATGGCACACTGAAAAGGAGGAATTTACTTATCGTTGAAGATTCTAACATTCTTGGATAGCTAAATATCCCATGATTATATGAGTTGAAGACCTTTGGATTATTTTAGTTATGGATTTTTCTACTAGTTTCTAAGAAATTCTATAAATGGATCAAGAATTCGCTCAAGAATTCCCTTGAATAGGGGTAGAGGATTAATAAGTGACCTATAGTTTAATTTTCCCTTTTACATAATGTACATCTATGTGGCCCTAATCTATTCCTTCTCCAAAGTACTTCCCATGTGGGGGATTTGTTCCCAATTTCCAACCACATGAAAATTCTAGTCTTTATAGGGGATCTAGTTTTCTAGATTGCCTTAGACTAACATTGTGCATCTTACCACCTATCCAAAGGATACATTTATTTGCAGCCTAGATTTGTGGTGTAGATCCCTGTTACCAAATGTTTAGGATAGACAAGTATGTCTTCTAAGTCATTAATATATGCATGACTCAATTATTTATATACATATGCTTCCCACTAATTCCTATCTCGGTCTTCTAGTCCTATATACTTGGCCCTCTTATAATACTCTTTCCATATAGTAGATTTTTTTGGAGAAGCTATTTGATCTAGGTTGTAAATACCTTCTCTGTGAAGAGAGTTTATCACTACTTCCAACAACTTGCAATCAACTCCACTACCCACCCAAGGATTTATACCAATCCTAACACTTACCCCGTTACCAACATTCCTTGCTAACCAATTCCCTATCAAAGGGAAGGCTAGTGCCATTGCTTTCCATACAATTTATGTATTGCCAATGGGATTGGTTGGGCTTCTAATCCATTCTTTTACTAAAATGACTCAATGTATTTTGTATGAGAATTTAATTCAAGAGGCCATATTTTTTATACTAGTATATGTTGGCTCAGGGTTTAGACACATGGTTTGAAATTCTTTACCAAAAAATACCCCATAGGCATCGGCATATTCAATCTTCAAGGATTGAAGAAGGTCTCACCCGAGATGCCATGAGAATCATAGAGACCATAGGTTTCATGAAAATCATGAAGGAATAAAATAGATACAAGGCATCCAAATAAAAACGATGCAATCATTTCACCTTCATTCAAAACATACATATGAGTGCTACACATAATAATGAAGAACTGGCATGCATTCATACTAGAATCCATAATATGCAGAGACAAAGATGCTTTAGACTTCATTCATTAATATCAATTCATTTAGTTACACTTAAATACACATAGGTCTGAAGCCTACTCAGAGTGCATTCAGAGTGAAACATAGACCAACAAATACACTCATATATCTATCTACTTTCTCTCTCATGTTCACATAACATCTCCTGAACCACTAGTGAAGTAGAACATAACAAGAACTGATACAATGATTAACTAAAGCTCTAACTCATCCCAACTAACATAACAATGCACTACTAGTTAACCAAAAACCCAACCCTTACATATCCACATGCATTCCTCTTTTCTCTACTGAAGTGTGGCAATCATAACAACCTTTCCATCTCACCCACAACCTCGACCATGATAAGTCGGGTTGTTACAAAAATGGTTGCAAGAATTATCAAATATCTTCAAGGATTTGGAATGCATGCAAACTTTATAATTCTTTGCGCACAGTAGAACATTGGTTGATGCATGTGCTAAATCTTGGTGTCACTCGGCGAAAACTCTTAGCGTGTGCACAGTGCCAACTTTGTGGCATGTGCAGGGTATTTCCAAAACCTTAGGGTGCCAACATGCCCCCAACAGTATTAGTCATCTCATCCTTGATGTAATTGTTATAACAAGTTTTCCTCACCTCATGCAACTTGCTCAGAAGGCCTTTCGATTTTCTTATGCAGACTTGAAGTCCCCTTTTGCACTTCCCAGAGCCAAAAAATCATATTTTTCCACATATATGCACCCTACAAGTTAGACAACATGCTTATACATAGGTTGCACCACTACATCCCGCGTACCTTGAGTTTGGTTCTCAAAATTAAAAATTGCGTCGGGTTTCCATGTCACGTCACGAGATCCATGATCCTTGACCTTCCATATACTAGAAACATTCTGACTCGGCCCTTCAGTTTCATTTGAAGGCTATAAATTGGGCCATATCCAAACCGTGGAAGAGGAGAGAATTCAAATTTTGAGAGAAAAGATACTCTGGAGAAATTTTCACTTCACATTGAGTCTACATCCCTTTGTCCTTTAAAGTCTGAACACATTGTTCAACCCCCAAGCTCTTCCCTCTTTGATGGAGAACCTCATTGTCTCTCTTATATGAGCTTGCCTTTGGAGGAGGATTGAAGTGGTGGAGGCCCAGTTGGAAGGGACTTAGTTTCTCGGTTCTGAGACGTGCCAACACGAAAGTTTGTCACTTATACAATTGTGTTGATCATTTTTTAATAGAAATACTATTTTCTCGTCCAATTGATATCTTGCAAATATTTGAATTATTATTCCATAGGCGTATTTGTTATGAATGTTAATGGATTTTTTTATTGTATGTGCTAAAATTATATATTATCATCATATGCTTGTGTATCTTGGTTGTTGAGGATAAGTTGCAGGTATAAAGCTTAGAGTCACGTGCTCAACGATGGTCTTCATCGAACGTCTGGACGAGGTAGGCTCTTTGTCTTGTCTTGTTAGCATTTTCATTTATAGAGCATACCTAGGATTAGAGTTGATTTCTGCAGTCATCCCGTCTGTTATGGTTTACCCCATTCCATAGAGTGATTTTCCTCATAACATAATTGACGACCATACTGGGGATTGAATCTTCTATTTTGGGGTTTTGAGTGTTTTTCTCCTTCGATTGCTCTCAATTAGCCTGAGTTTCCTTATCGTATGATTGCTTGATAGCCTATTTTTACTTTGAATCTAAGTTTCTTGGCCTTGTCCTTACCCTGAAAATGTTTTAATACATATATGTGGTTTTCCCCTTGACAGACGTGTACATACGTGAGTTGTCCTTCTATAGGGCGCGTACATACGCGAGTTTTTCTAAAAGAGTCACATACATCAACTTTTTAAGCTTACTTGTTGAGTTTGGTGTTTGTTGGGTGAGTTTTGATGGTTTCTAAGTCTTCTTAGGTCTCTGTCCTAACTGTTGAGTGCTTGTAGAGTGACAGGAAACCTTTTTCATTGGTTGTCCTTGCATCTCGATTTGAGTGTTTGCTTCTTGGTATCCTGCTTGGCTTGTCTCTTTTTTCTTGTAGTAGGGTTTGTATATCAAGCTAATGTTCATTCCTTGAATTTTCATTTCTTTATATCGAAAATACAAACAAAAAAATACATTTTTCTCATTTTGCATTATGGCATTTGCTCTTTTGGTTGTTTAGTATCGATCTTGATACATATATGGAAAGATTGCATCTTATTGGAATTGTAGAGTTGAATTGAAAGTTGCATTTTGAAAGCTTACCATCTTTTGAGAATTTGATATTAGGACTTAGCACTTTGTTTATATTCATTTCTTTGATATGTTGAGTCATAACATCGTCAGTTTCACGACCATGTCTTTTGAGTAAAAAAATCCATTAAAAGTAATGTTGATTAATTAAAATTGATTAGAAACAATTTCATTTTTTAGACTACACAAACAAGCATAGGATATAGGGCCTTGGAATAGGATTTTGTGAGTCAACTTCTCCAAGTCTATTAAACTCAACATATGTGTCTGACCAGGGAGTGGTGAAATCCATTGTATAATTAGTGACGTTAGGACGCTCCACTCACACTGGAGTTAAGCACGAGGTCGCGCGAAGTTGGTTGCAGAGATAGCCCTCTAATACCTTCTTAGTTTCAGAGATATTTCTGGGGATCTATTCATATTTGGGGGTCTTGCTAGTACCTTTACCTCTGTGAGAGGCGGTGATTTCAATATTTCAGGCTTTGTTACCCTGCCCATATGGTGGACCTGACTTACGACTGTTCGCTTGTGCATTGGTTATATCGTGGTGGTTTTAGTTGCTTGACATAGGTAGCCACAAAGGTTAATTGCAGGGGTTATTCTTTAGGTACCCTGAGTCAGATAAGTGTCGGACAACACACAACCTTTATGGAGGATTAACTCTTCAGGGGGATATGACCGACTGCATTATTAAGCCCATGAGGGCCCTTATCATTGATTATGATACCTCCGATCTTTTGAAGGGAGTCTCAGGCCCCTCTTGGGTGAGGCATGCCTACTCTAGTGAGGGAGGCCAATTTTCAGCCACTATATCATGTTTATGTGCATTGGCCTTTTTGTTTTACTTTGGTGTGCTCTTTGATTATTAGTTATCCTTAGGATTTTTTATTGCATCGTGGTTTTTCATTGTTATGGTTAGTGGAGCCCCCATGACTCCCTCAGTTAATGCTACCCAACCCATGATCTTTTCTCATTCCATGGGGACGAATCCTTTTGTATTTTTGAGTGGTATGTTGAATCATGATACTCAACCAATATGTTGGGCCTCTAATCATTTTTCTCATGGTATGCCATACATGTCTTCACACTTGCCATCCTTTGTCTCATCCCCTTATGTGAATCCTAGTTTTGGGTCTCGAGGCACGATGCCTCCTTATTCTCCATTTTCGTTTGGTGGGAGTCATATCCCTCAACCAACTCTTACAGTAGGATGTTGGAATATTCCTTCCTATGGATCCAATCATATCTTCACTTTTCCAGGAGCAAGTGCTCAAATGGGTGGTCATTCTACTTATTACATCCCGTCCATCTATCCTTCTTCTGCTATGCCAGTTCCTATGAACACTTTCCCCATGGAAGACCTATGTTTGTCCTCAGGTGTTTCATCTGGGGGGAGTCAATTTTATAGTATGGGAAATCCCCTTCACGAAGTTCCTTCGTCTTG
The DNA here is from genome assembly GCA_010110895.2 of Picea sitchensis. Lineage (NCBI taxonomy): Eukaryota > Viridiplantae > Streptophyta > Pinopsida > Pinales > Pinaceae > Picea > Picea sitchensis. Next base: position 394,018 of record SNQJ01S0000261.1, read on the forward strand.
GGGAAAAATATATCCTCACACGAGTAACCCTTGCCATGTTACTTTATCTTCTCAAGTGGCTTCCTCGATGACGATGCCATTACAATCCTTTATGAATCAGTTTGGAGGAGGATATTATCCTGTTGGACAAGGCCATGGTGTATACCAAAACCCTTCCTAGCCCATAATTTCTCAAAACCAGTCTTTCTCGGAACCTTGGTCTCAAATGCCTCAACTAGCCATGATGGAAGCACAAGTCTAGTCACCGCGAGTCATACTGGAATTATATCACCAACCTCTGCTAGTCATGTTGGAGATAAGTCAACAACCTCTGCAATTCATGTTGAATACATGCAACCATACACTGCAAGTCATCCTGGTGGCACAACTCTAGTCATTGCTAGTCACACTACACATACATGATCAACCTTTTCTAGTCATGTTGTGGATTCATCGCCAACCTCTACAATTCATGTTGGAGATGAGCTACTAGCCTCTGCAAGTCATGCTGGGAGCATGTCACCAACCACTGCAAGTTACGTTGGGGGCATTCATATGATTTAGAAGCCTCGACGTATAAGACGTAAGCCCTTTGTATACTTTGAAAATGAGATCACCTTACTCATTTTTGCCTTGCTACTGTGGTGGTACGAGAAGCGCAATCCTTATCTGGGGGCCCTTCGGGTCCTGAGTCATCTTTGGTTTCCCAACAATCTAATCATTCTTTGGTTGATACAACAATTGTGTCGATGTAATCTTCGGCCGACACCACTCCTGTTTTGGAGAGTGATGCATCTCTTGACCTTGTCTTGCATCTTGTTCAAC
>SNQJ01S0000261.1:394831-409563 GCA_010110895.2 Picea sitchensis
TAGGGATTGATCCGGCCCTAAACACTGACTATTAGATTTCTTGATCTAGCGTGCTATAGATGCAAAGGTTCATATAGAAAAGAAAATCCAAAATCAATAACTGTAATAGATTTGAGAACACTAAAATCAATATAGAAAAGAAACTGATCTGGGAATACTAAAATCAATAGAATACTAAAATCAATAACTGTAATAGATTCGAGAATACTAAAATTCTGGGAATACTAAAATTCTGGGAATACTAAAATCAATAACTGTTATAGATTTGAGAACACTAAAATCAATATAGAAAAGAAACTAATCTGGGAATAATAAAATCAATAACTGTAATAATAGATTTGAGAACACTAAAATCAATATAGAAAAGAAACTGATCTGGAAATACTAAATCAATAACTGTAACAGACTAAAATCAATAACTGTAACATATTCGGATTCGAGAATAGTAAAATCAATAACTGTAACAAGATAATGTACATTACTTACCAGGATTTCGTCATTCCTCGATTGAGCAAATTTGGCTTAAATTGAATTGAATATCAACTTGAGCAACATATCAGAAGCTATCTCCGTTCCAAAAATCGTTCGTAGCTTTCTCATATTAAGTATCTCAGTTCTACAACAATATAAAATAACAAAAATTCTAGCAGATTATTGGCCTGACGATCCTATAAACCATTGAAGTTTGTGGAAAGGTGAAATGCATGAGTGGATTACCTACCAAAGTATTGGCATGACGCGCAAATCTTGTATTGGATAGAATCCACGAACAAAACCCAACCAATAATCCAATGTTGTAGCAGGCGTCTGGTCGACTCTCCATAATCCGTGATTGGTGTTGTGAAACTGTCGCAGGTCCTTGGCGGCGATGGAAATGGAGGCTAAATAGGTGAGGGTGCGTATCGAGTGCAACGGCTAGATCCCACCATCTCTCCCACAATCCAATAAATTGTGGTGATCCATCCCACGATCTGTTTTTTTATCTTGTGGGTGGTGATCCATCCCACGATCTGTTTTTTTATCTGCTTTTTCGCGTTTTGATCTGCTTTTTGCTTTTTCTGGTGTAATTGTTTTTTAATGGTGTGCTCTTTTCAACACTGGTTTATTTTTGCGTTTTGATCTGTTTTTTGCTTTTTCGGGTGTAGTTGTTTTTTTTATTTTTTGCGTTTTTGCGTTTTGATCTGTTTTTGCTTTTTCAGGTTTGATTGTTTTTTTATCTGTGTTTTTTTTAAATGGTGTGATCTTTTCACCACTGGTTTATTTTTGCTTTTTTATTTATTTTTTTCATTTTAATAAATATATGGTTAATTTTATTAATTTTCATTTAGTTTTTGTGTTTTCTTTTCAGTTTTTGAAGTATGAAATTATGATATTTTTTTTAATTTTGAAAGCTATCAAATTAGGGTAATCATTGTTTAACAAATTTATGCATGGTGCATTTATTTATGTTTAAGAAAGTAAATTAAAAAGTAAACAATTTTAAAATAAAATAATAAATTTGGGAGTATGGTAAGATTGATGTTATACAATATTTCTTTTTGTGTTTCATATTGTAATTGAGAATAAACTAACTCAACCACATTAAGATTGTGCATTGTATTTACATATGTTTGGTTTGCTTTGTAAATGTTATGTAGGGTTGATATCAAGGTGTTACATAAATTATAATTATAAGGTTTAGTTTTCTTTTTAACTCTATTTCATATAAGTAATCTATGTATTTTCTATTTTCATAAAATAATTATAAAATAATAAAGATAGATGATAAATGTGAGTGAGCATCTTTTTAAGTTGTGTAGATTCTTTGTGTTACTTATATGAAGTGTTGTATACATAGACAAGGATGCCATTTTTTCATCTCAAGGAGGCTACCATGAGTCATAAACCATGGCCCATTAGCCAATAATAAGTAAGAAGAATGTAATGGGTACTTACTCGATGATGAAATGAGTAATTATAAGGTTTTAATTGCATTTTGATGCTACTTCATGTCGCTTGTCTACATCTTTAATATTTTTGTGAAATAATCATCAAACAATTAAAAAAGAGGATAAATCTGAGTGAGCATGTTTTTGAGTTGTCTAGATTTTATGTGTTTCCTATACGAAGTGTTGCACATATAGACAACAATGTCATTCTTCCATTTCAACGATTTGTAGGTTTGAAACTGCCATGCTTCATGAACCATGGCCCATGAACCAACCAACAATAAATAAGAAGAATGTAATGGGTACTTACTCAATGATGAAACAAGTCCTACAACATTTTCCTTGAAAATGGTTTTCAATCCTCCTCGGGTATTGTGAAGAAAAGGTTTTGAGGATGGTTGGCCATAGCTATAGAAGAAGAAGTATCATCATCATTGAGCAGAAAGCATAATAGATTGTCACCATGTGCTACCTGCACATTGTTGAGATAGAGATGTGTCAACCACTATGTATTCACCCCCATTTAAATAAATCAAAAGCACCAGACAAAAAGCAGAATAGCTTGTCACCATGTGTTGTTTGCAAAGCACTGAGACGAATATGTGCCAGTGATTGTGTATTCACCCCCTATTTTCATAAAAAAAAATTGACCATTCACACACCATAAAGCACAAAAAAAATCTATAGGGAAAAAAAGGCACAAAGCACTATAAAAGAGAAAATAATTTGCGTAAGCACAAGCAAAGGCAATGAACATTATAAAGAGATTAGATATATTTTTGGTTTTCTCTTTGTTAAACAACTACAATGGTTAAACAAGTACAATGATTAGATGACACTTATCAATTGTGTAAAAAAATATTGATGTCAAAGAATATTGATGTCAAAAATTATTCTTCCCCCTCACCACCATGACACTTATCAATTGTGTGACGTGGCCGATAAAATATTCCATTTGATAGGCATATATTCCATCTCATTCTTTCGCTATATCGGTTGACTTTTTTGTTTCGGTCAGTTATTTTATTTTGAAATCTAGAATGAGTTGATATAATGATGTGGTCGATGAAATTAGAGAGGTTGATTTGACCTTTGAAAAAATGAGCTTTGGTTTCTTTTATTGAAAGATTACCTTTGTCCAATGATGAAAATTCTTTTGAGTGCAATTTATTTATGTATTTAATTTACATCTTTGCATAATTGGTTCCTTAATGGACAGGTATGGGAAACTCCTAAACTACACTGAAGACCGATTGGAGGAGTGTCTCCCTTGTGTTGGATCTCTATCCTTCAACAAACAAGGGAAGTACTTTCTTAGGTGATAGTGGAAAATCCTTCCATATGTTACACTAGTCAAGCACCTTGTGAAGGCTTTGCACAAGTGATAGATTGGTTGATAACATGACCCAAAGACACCATGTGGAAAATTATCTGTGCATACCATAAGTTGATGGAAAAATTAAAATATCCAGTATAATGTTGGAAGCTTGACAGTGACGATGCGTAGGAAGAGGACCCTTGGGGCTTATAGATCAATTAAACCAAGGGTGAGTGCACAGTTCAAGGAAAGGCATTCAATATTATTACATTGGACTATATGCAACTATTAAAAACAAAGAAACAAAATAGAGGCACATAAGAAGTGCCTAAGATGGCCATAAGTAGTGATTATTGGGATCAAGAAACAGTGACAAAAGTGGTAGACTTGGTGAAAGAATATGAAGACCTATTTCCAAGGATTTTTTTGGAGATGAAGGGGAGTGTGGAATCCATCAGAGAGATGATGATTAAGTTGAAGCTAGATGCCAAGCCGGTCAAGAAGAGACCATATTGACTAAACCCAAAGTACAAAGAAAAAATGTGCAAAGCGTTGGATCAAATGTTGGAGGCAGGGATGATTGTCCCTGTGGAGGATTCAAACTAAATTATCCTAATAGTGGTGCAACCAAAGAAGACAATAAATCTAAGTATTTGTGTAGATCTGCACAACTTAAATGTAGCATGTGTACATGATCCATTTTCAACATCATTTACAGACGAGGTTTTGGAGAACGTGGGTGGGTGCGAAGCTTACTCATTCACAGATGGATTTTGAGGCTATCACCAGGCACGGATCATAGAAGAAGATAGAGCCAAGACAACATTTGTGACATAGTGGGGATCATTTGCATAAACAATAATGCCATTTGGCCTGAAGAATGCACCTGCAATGTTTTCTAGAATTGTGGTCACAACCTTTAAGGAATTCATGCATAAGTCTCTAGAGGTATACTTAGATGATTGGATGGTTTTCAGCCTACTCAAGGAGCATATGTTGGTACTATAGTTGATGCTATGTAGATGCAAACAATTGCATATCTAGTTGAAATTGAAAAATTGCATCTTCTATACATTATTTGGAACATTATTGGGATATGTTGTGTGCAAGGAAGGCTTTCTAGTAGATTAGGAAAAGATTGTTGCAATAGTGGACATGTTGGCCCCCACTTCAGTAAGATAACTACACACAAGTTATTACAAACAATTTATACGAAGTTACACAAAGGTTGTTGCACCATCGGAGAAGCTACTTCACAAAGATACCAAGTATGTTTGGACCCATGAATGTCAAGAGGCATTGGACATGCTGAAAGAGAGATTTGGTGATTGCGTCGATCTTGATATTTCCAAATTAGACCAAGATATTCCATGTGCATATGGATGCGTCCTCAATTTCACTTGGAGCGGTGCTTGCACAACCTAGAGAAGACACCAATGATCATCCAGTCTATTTTCCCAGTAGGAAGCTATCAGATTTTGAGAAGAATTATACGACCACGGAGTGCGAAGGACTGGAAATAGTCTATGCCTTGTGGAATTTTTGACATTACTTACTTTACACTCCCTACAAGTTTTTAACTGACCATTCAATGTTGAAGTACTTGGTCAATAAGATAGTGTTGGGGGGGGGGAGGATATGTCGATGGATTTTTCTTTTCCAAGAATTTGAGTTTGAAGTAGTAGTCAAGCCTGACAAACACAATGTTTGGCCTTACTATCTTTCAAGGATAGAGTCACCAGAAGCGAGAAACAATTTAGATGATGAGCTCCTAAATGCACAACTCTTCAGGGTTGAAGCAATATCATATTAACTAGCATAGATTACATCCTACTTAATGAAAATCCATGCACCAGAGGGATACACTGAGGAACAATGCAAACAACTAGTGACTTGGAGCATCAATTACCAGTTGATCATTGGGTATTAATACAAGATTGGTGTAGATGGGATCTTGCACAAGTGCATATTAGAACAAGAGCACAACATGGTCCTCTATGAGGTGCATGAAGGATTTACAGAGGGACACAATGTAGGAAAGGAAACTGTGCAGAAAGTGTTGTACACAGGGTTATGGTGGCCATTAGTATTTGAATATTCTAAGGAATATTGAAAGCGTTGTGATGTTTTCCAATGGATAGGGAAGCCTTCAAGAAGACATGAACTACCTCTTTCCCCTATCACCACGCTAGAGTTGTTTGAAAAATGGGAAAAAATTTTGTGGGTCTGATCAATCCACTCGCGCACAAAACTAGTATGTGCTATAATATTACCGCAACAAAAATACTTGACCCATTGGTTAGAAGCTACACCTGTGAAAGATTGTACTGTAGAGACAACCCCGTGCTTCATTTTTGAAAATGTAATCACTATGTTTTGCTACCCAAAAGTTTTGATGAGTGATTAGGGCATGCATTTTTTTAATGACACCATATGTGCACTAACTTAGGAGTTCTTGATCCAGCACAAAAAGAGTACACCCTATCACACATAGGTCAATGGCACAGTTGAAGTGTTTAACAAGATATTAGAGCATGCACTGACTAAGGTATGTAAAGGACTAATAAATGGAAGTTAGATGAAGGTGTATTATGGATCGCAGGTGTCAGATATGCCATGAATGGATGCAAGTTCAATTTTAGCATAAGGCAGGGGTTGGTAGGTAGGAGTAAAGGTAGGTATCCGACAATAATAATTAGTAGGGTAGGATAAAGTTTGGTAATTTTTCAGGATATATAGGTTTGTACTTCCCAATATTTGTAAGATTCGACCAATATGAAGCGATAATTACCAAGGTACATGCTACAAGACAGGACAACTGGCTCCCCATAAGTGGCTTAACAAACACATAGGAAAATGCGATGACATACGGGTAGGAATAGTGTGTGATGACAGATTAGTATGGCATAGGGAATGGGAATACTCATAGTACTAGGTAAAATTGGAAGATAGCCATCATGACAGCCTAGGAATCAGATGCAAAGTTGGATAATGGGCCATGTGGGAGAAATTACCAACTCGACTATTTATAATTACCATTACCTCACTACCAATCACTTTTAGTGAGGATCAAACCGCAAAGTTTAGATATCTTAGAGAGTAGCGTGTAGTCTAAGCCAAGTCAGAGAGTCAAACCCATTTCTCATCCAATTACAGAGCTGGGAAAAGATATTAGTAGATAGCAGTGTTGAAGATTCAACATACCCAAGGATTCCCTTGAGCAATGGCTACCTCCAACCGGTAGAAGCAACATGCTACAGTGCCGAAAACAACTAGCCCCCAAGTGATGATTGTTGAGTTCCTTAGAACAAACCACACCCACAAATCTCACTTGGGTAGGGGACCTAGCTTATAGAGTTCTAACGACAACACTTGGGATGCAACATGGTTCTTTGAATTGTGATTTGAATCCTATGCAGACGGTATCCTTGACCCCAAGGGACATGAACAAATGAACCAACCCCAATTTTAAAGAAGGAATTTTCTCGCTCATGGTTATCCCCCATATCAAGTGCAACTTCCTTGGTCCCCACCAATCTCCCGCATCCTGGGAGAGACACGAAGAAGATGACAGGAAAGCACAATGGAGGTGCTAGGATTCTATGTGACTCAAGGCTGAGATCGATGATGGAAAGGTTAATATCCTTGATGAATGAAGACTCCACATTTCAACCTTTGGGTTTGGAGAGACATTATGAGGCCGAAAAATGCACCACACCAACCAAAGATGGACATATTTCACCTACACAAGGATTGTTGAAGATATCCCACAAGTCTGACTCAAGTGTTCTAAAAACTTCATCATTGAGATAATGATGTAGAAACTTCATTATTGTTACGAGGAAAATCACTATATGGCATGGGGTAAACCACAATAGACAGAATGACTACAGAAATCAACTCTAATCCCAAGTATGTTATATAAATGAAAGTGCTAAAAAAACAAGATAAAGAGCATACCTCATCCAGACGTTCGATGAAGACCACAATTGAGCACATGACTCAAAGCTTTATACCTGCAACTTGTCCTCAACAACCAAGATACACAAGAATATGGTGATAATATATAATGTTAACACATCAATAGTATAATCCATTAACATTAACAAAGACGCCCATGGAATAATAATTCAAATATTTGCAAGATATCAATTGGACGAGAAAATAGTATTTCTATTAAAAAATGATCAACAAAAGTGTATAAGTGACAAACTTCCATGTCGGCACATCTCAAAACCGAGAAACTAAGTCCCTTCCAACTGGGCCTCCACCACTTCAATCCTCCACCAAAGGCAAGCTCATATAAGAGAGACAATGAGGTTCTCCACCAAAGAGGGAAGAGCTCCGAGGCTGAACAATGTGTTCAAAGTTTAAAGGACAAAGGGACACAGACTCAATATGAAGTGAAAATTTCACCAGAGTATGGATCTCATGACGTGACATGGAAACTCGACACAATTTTTAATTTTGAGCACCAAACTCGATGTACGTGCGTTGTAGTGGTGCAACCTGCGTATACATGTGTTGTCTAACTTGTAGGGTGCGTATATGTGGACAAATATGATTTTTTGGCTCTATGAAGTGCAAAAGGGGACTTCAAGTCTACATAGGGAAATGGAAAGGCCTTTTGAGCAAGTTGCATGGGGTGAGGAAAGACTTGCTATAACAAATTCCCCCTAATGTGTGAGGTCAGAGGAGTATCTGTGATGGCTGAAATACATTATAATTCCCAGAAGTGAAGTAATGGAGACTCAGCTGGAAGAATTAGTCGCTCATAAGAATATTACAATCCATAATGACTTTGTGCACATGGTTACCAATCTGAATTATACTGCAGATCCATGTGGAAATATACCAAACAACTGTTCATGGCCATGAATAGACAATACAAAGTAGATACATGCCATAGGTTGTCATAGTCATGAACAAGGCCTAGTGGAAACCAGTCTCAAAATCAATATGAAGATATCTGTATACAATGGAGTACAATATGATCTCCCATGATCATTGAATTCATATAGGTATTGGTCCAATGAATGATAGCAATAGCTCAGGAAAGTTGCTACTATAAACTAATGTCTTCAAGTCTTCTACACAATCCGCCAAAGGTGTAAGTCTACATCATGTGAATAGAGGAGTTGAGGTCGAACATAATGAGACTTCGTTTGATTACCGATCATTAATGTATACTGTTAACAAACGCGAGGCAACCTATTGATAATGAAAGCAGGTATCAAGGCACCGAGTACATTCTTACAAGTGTGAATAAATGTGTTGAGGTAGAACACTTGAAGAATCCATCGATCAAGAGACATTGTTGTATTCCCAACTATAGATGGAGGGAGAAAATTCCACTAATGACTACAAGCCTCTAGGTACTCATAGGACTCTAGGCCTCGTTTCCATAATAGATGAGTTGAATTCAATGGAAGGAGACCCACTGAAAGGAGAGCATTAAGGAATCTCTCATCAGTCAACACAATGTATAAATCAATAGCTTGATGATTTGGAGGAACTCGGACGAAGAGGATGTTCATGAACCAATGAGCCTGTGCATCTTTCGCATGCACCAGATGTAAGTAGTGCACGAAAAAGGCCCTTTGAACAACAACCAATAAGGAAAACTACTGACAAAGGAGAGGAAACCACCAATAAGGCTAATGGCATCCAAGACACTGCACAAATCCCAATGTGTGAATATATTTCTTGTTGTCGAACACAAGGGAAATCCACCAATCAGTGTCCAATGAGGAGATGTCAACTGATGGGTTCAAGGTTACCTACCCATAATGAAAGTAGGACTAGAGTGCACAGTAGGACTACAACTTCATGTAACTCCGAGACACACCAAGGGTATGGCCAACATGCAAAGTCAAGATTTCTGAGAAATGGATGACATAGGCTTATAGACATCCTTTGAACAAGAGCATGAGACATATGGAGGATTCTGGCAGCATAGACTTGATGATGAAACTTTGTGATGCAAGAGCAATCAATCAAACTCTCCATAGGGACTGGAAGAATAACCAGTTAGAGGAGTAAAATCTAAGTAACGAACTCATCTTCCTAAGGTCATGCTAAACCAAAAATTTGGATGACAAGTGGACTCAAAAGTGTGGGCTCTGTTCAAAGGCGACACGACTGCTGCCAATATGAGATAATATTATTTTCCCAAGAGTGGAACATACCTATGCTTAATGCAAGGAGGTGCATGCAAGGCGTAGACACTCGGGGGAATGTTTCCTCTTAGGGTACAAGGTATCAAGCTGCAAAGGATATAAACAAGGATCTGCTTGGTTGGTGATGCGAATTGTTGAGGTAATAGGCTTATAATGAGAAAGAAAGAACCAAAAATAGGCTTAAAACTACAACCAGGAGGATGAAATGCAATTACAAATTAACCCCAAAGAATGTCCTTTTGTGTAAATTTAGTCCCCTAGGCCCGAAAAAGTATAAAAAAATGCCCAGGAGAACTCTTCTAGCCACTTGTGACTAGAGTATTCATTTTTCAAAATTAGTCTACTTGGTCCTAAAAAGGGTTAAACTTACACCAAATAGACGTCCTTTCAAAGCCATTTAACGAGTGTGAAAGAGACAAGTACACTCGACAATATTTTTTATTTTTTAGCGAGTCGAAAAAGAGATGAACTAAGACTCAAGAATGTTATTCTAAGCAACATATCATAATGGAGGCCAGGGCTCCCATGCAATACTTCTGTTGAAATTCATCAACTCACAGATAGCTAACACAAGTTTGGGAAAACCAAAAAATTTCTAAGTCGAGGAGGATAAAATACGTGCACAGGATTCTTGCAAAGAAGGAAGTCGAGGCTCTACAAGATCATTCCAATCAAAGGAAACCATCCTAGGACTTGGTGGGAGAGTACTCAGAGAGAGTGAAATGCTCCCTTGTTAAGAAGGTACAGGACTAGAAATGATAAGGACATGGTCGAAAGACACATCACCCCCCAAAAGAAGAGTGGGATTGACCGAATATTGCATCGAAAATGTCACTTCCTCAAGCTTGTCACTCTCTAAGAGAAGAGTGGGATTGGCCGAAGATTGCATCGACATGACCACTAGTTGAACAAGATGCAAGACAAGGTCAAGAGATGCATCACTCTCCAAAACAGGAGTGGTGTCGGCCGAAGATTACATCGACACAATTGTTGTATCAACCAAAGAATGATTAGATTGTTGGGAAACCAAAGATGACTCAGGACCCGAAGGGCCCCCAGATAAGGATTGCGCTTCTCGTACCACCACAGTAGCAAGGCAAAAATGAGTAAGGTGATCTCATTTTCAAAGTATACAAAGGGCTTACGTCTTATACGTCGAGGCTTCTAAATCATATGAATGCCCCCAACGTAACTTGCAGTGGTTGGTGACATGCTCCCAGCATGACTTGCAGAGGCTAGTAGCTCATCTCCAACATGAATTGTAGAGGTTGGCGATGAATCCACAACATGACTAGAAAAGGTTGATCATGTATGTGTAGTGTGACTAGCAATGACTAGAGTTGTGCCACCAGGATGACTTGCAGTGTATGGTTGCATGTATTCAACATGAATTGCAGAGGTTGTTGACTTATCTCCAACATGACTAGCAGAGGTTGGTGATATAATTCCAGTATGACTCGCGGTGACTAGACTTGTGCTTCCATCATGGCTAGTTGAGGCATTTGAGACCAAGGTTCCGAGAAAGACTGGTTTTGAGAAATTATGGGCTAGGAAGGGTTTTGGTATACACCATGGCCTTGTCCAACAGGATAATATCCTCCTCCAAACTGATTCATAAAGGATTGTAATGGCATCGTCATCGAGGAAGCCACTTGAGAAGATAAAGTAACATGGCAAGGGTTACTCGTGTGAGGATATATTTTTCCCCAAGACGAAGGAACTTCGTGAAGGGGATTTCCCATACTATAAAATTGACTCCCCCCAGATGAAACACCTGAGGACAAACATAGGTCTTCCATGGGGAAAGTGTTCATAGGAACTGGCATAGCAGAAGAAGGATAGATGGACGGGATGTAATAAGTAGAATGACCACCCATTTGAGCACTTGCTCCTGGAAAAGTGAAGATATGATTGGATCCATAGGAAGGAATATTCCAACATCCTACTGTAAGAGTTGGTTGAGGGATATGACTCCCACCAAACGAAAATGGAGAATAAGGAGGCATCGTGCCTCGAGACCCAAAACTAGGATTCACATAAGGGGATGAGACAAAGGATGGCAAGTGTGAAGACATGTATGGCATACCATGAGAAAAATGATTAGAGGCCCAACATATTGGTTGAGTATCATGATTCAACATACCACTCAAAAATACAAAAGGATTCGTCCCCATGGAATGAGAAAAGATCATGGGTTGGGTAGCATTAACTGAGGGAGTCATGGGGGCTCCACTAACCATAACAATGAAAAACCACGATGCAATAAAAAATCCTAAGGATAACTAATAATCAAAGAGCACACCAAAGTAAAACAAAAAGGCCAATGCACATAAACATGATATAGTGGCTGAAAATTGGCCTCCCTCACTAGAGTAGGCATGCCTCACCCAAGAGGGGCCTGAGACTCCCTTCAAAAGATCGGAGGTATCATAATCAATGATAAGGGCCCTCATGGGCTTAATAATGCAGTCGGTCATATCCCCCTGAAGAGTTAATCCTCCATAAAGGTTGTGTGTTGTCCGACACTTATCTGACTCAGGGTACCTAAAGAATAACCCCTGCAATTAACCTTTGTGGCTACCTATGTCAAGCAACTAAAACCACCACGATATAACCAATGCACAAGCGAACAGTCGTAAGTCAGGTCCACCATATGGGCAGGGTAACAAAGCCTGAAATATTGAAATCACCGCCTCTCACAGAGGTAAAGGTACTAGCAAGACCCCCAAATATGAATAGATCCCCAGAAATATCTCTGAAACTAAGAAGGTATTAGAGGGCTATCTCTGCAACCAACTTCGCGCGACCTCGTGCTTAACTCCAGTGTGAGTGGAGCGTCCTAACGTCACTAATTATACAATGGATTTCACCACTCCCTGGTCAGACACATATGTTGAGTTTAATAGACTTGGAGAAGTTGACTCACAAAATCCTATTCCAAGGCCCTATATCCTATGCTTGTTTGTGTAGTCTAAAAAATGAAATTGTTTCTAATCAATTTTAATTAATCAACATTACTTTTAATGGATTTTTTTACTCAAAAGACATGGTCGTGAAACTGACGATGTTATGACTCAACATATCAAAGAAATGAATATAAACAAAGTGCTAAGTCCTAATATCAAATTCTCAAAAGATGGTAAGCTTTCAAAATGCAACTTTCAATTCAACTCTACAATTCCAATAAGATGCAATCTTTCCATATATGTATCAAGATCGATACTAAACAACCAAAAGAGCAAATGCCATAATGCAAAATGAGAAAAATGTATTTTTTTGTTTGTATTTTCGATATAAAGAAATGAAAATTCAAGGAATGAACATTAGCTTGATATACAAACCCTACTACAAGAAAAAAGAGACAAGCCAAGCAGGATACCAAGAAGCAAACACTCAAATCGAGATGCAAGGACAACCAATGAAAAAGGTTTCCTGTCACTCTACAAGCACTCAACAGTTAGGACAGAGACCTAAGAAGACTTAGAAACCATCAAAACTCACCCAACAAACACCAAACTCAACAAGTAAGCTTAAAAAGTTGATGTATGTGACTCTTTTAGAAAAACTCGCGTATGTACGCGCCCTATAGAAGGACAACTCACGTATGTACACGTCTGTCAAGGGGAAAACCACATATATGTATTAAAACATTTTCAGGGTAAGGACAAGGCCAAGAAACTTAGATTCAAAGTAAAAATAGGCTATCAAGCAATCATACGATAAGGAAACTCAGGCTAATTGAGAGCAATCGAAGGAGAAAAACACTCAAAACCCCAAAATAGAAGATTCAATCCCCAGTATGGTCGTCAATTATGTTATGAGGAAAATCACTCTATGGAATGGGGTAAACCATAACAGACGGGATGACTGCAGAAATCAACTCTAATCCTAGGTATGCTCTATAAATGAAAATGCTAACAAGACAAGACAAAGAGCCTACCTCGTCCAGACGTTCGATGAAGACCATCGTTGAGCACGTGACTCTAAGCTTTATACCTGCAACTTATCCTCAACAACCAAGATACACAAGCATATGATGATAATATATAATTTTAGCACATACAATAAAAAAATCCATTAACATTCATAACAAATACGCCTATGGAATAATAATTCAAATATTTGCAAGATATCAATTGGACGAGAAAATAGTATTTCTATTAAAAAATGATCAACACAATTGTATAAGTGACAAACTTTCGTGTTGGCACGTCTCAGAACCGAGAAACTAAGTCCCTTCCAACTGGGCCTCCACCACTTCAATCCTCCTCCAAAGGCAAGCTCATATAAGAGAGACAATGAGGTTCTCCATCAAAGAGGGAAGAGCTTGGGGGTTGAACAATGTGTTCAGACTTTAAAGGACAAAGGGATGTAGACTCAATGTGAAGTGAAAATTTCTCCAGAGTATCTTTTCTCTCAAAATTTGAATTCTCTCCTCTTCCACGGTTTGGATATGGCCCAATTTATAGCCTTCAAATGAAACTGAAGGGCCGAGTCAGAATGTTTCTAGTATATGGAAGGTCAAGGATCATGGATCTCGTGACGTGACATGGAAACCCGACGCAATTTTTAATTTTGAGAACCAAACTCAAGGTACGCGGGATGTAGTGGTGCAACCTATGTATAAGCATGTTGTCTAACTTGTAGGGTGCATATATGTGGAAAAATATGATTTTTTGGCTCTGGGAAGTGCAAAAGGGGACTTCAAGTCTGCATAAGAAAATCGAAAGGCCTTCTGAGCAAGTTGCATGAGGTGAGGAAAACTTGTTATAACAATTACATCAAGGATGAGATGACTAATACTGTTGGGGGCATGTTGGCACCCTAAGGTTTTGGAAATACCCTGCACATGCCACAAAGTTGGCACTGTGCACACGCTAAGAGTTTTCGCCGAGTGACACCAAGATTTAGCACATGCATCAACCAATGTTCTACTGTGCGCAAAGAATTATAAAGTTTGCATGCATTCCAAATCCTTGAAGATATTTGATAATTCTTGCAACCATTTTTGTAACAACCCGACTTATCATGGTCGAGGTTGTGGGTGAGATGGAAAGGTTGTTATGATTGCCACACTTCAGTAGAGAAAAGAGGAATGCATGTGGATATGTAAGGGTTGGGTTTTTGGTTAACTAGTAGTGCATTGTTATGTTAGTTGGGATGAGTTAGAGCTTTAGTTAATCATTGTATCAGTTCTTGTTATGTTCTACTTCACTAGTGGTTCAGGAGATGTTATGTGAACATGAGAGAGAAAGTAGATAGATATATGAGTGTATTTGTTGGTCTATGTTTCACTCTGAATGCACT